>JARPRG010000626.1:381052-419434 GCA_031001745.1 Hartigia nigra | reverse complement strand
AAGTACTCTTACTTGGCTATACGAGCTCTTCCAGACGAGAAACAAACTGCACGACCCAGAACATTTCCTAGAGCTTCCTGGAGCTTTTGTTTCTGGGAATTCAAAGCGTAACTGAAAATGTTCTTACTTATATCCTCCAGGTTTATCTGAGGATCCCTCATAAGTAGTATTGAGTTCCTGAAATAAAATATATATTCTAGTGTCCATAACTATTATATTACATCTAATGTATCACTTACTGTATTGCAGCTACGGCCAGTTCTACCTCACAACTGTTGACACAAGTACGTAACAAATTTAATCTCCAATTTCCAGTTCCAAATTCACAGAGAGTTTCAATGTATTTCACTTTAGTAGCGACGTCCAAAGACTTCGCCACAGCTATTGTACTCTTGTCGATCTTTAAAGTTGAGGGAAGATCTTGAGCCCAAGGTAGAGCCAGGACTTCCTGAATCTTTACCCTGTTAGCTTCTTGGTGAGCCATCAGATGCAACATGTTCTTTAAGACAGCCTTTTTCGCGTGACAGCTCTCACTGGATAACGCATTCAGGAAGTGTTCCAGAATGCGTTCCAAATCGGAGCCGTATAGCTGTACTCGAATTTTGTTTTCTGTCAGCCAGGAATCTAATAGTCTGGATGATTCCAGGATGCTGTAGGATTTATCCAACTTCCTGATCTCGACGTTCAACATTAGGAACTTTTTCAATGAGTTCCATAATTCACTAACTTCTGATACGTTTATCATTTCCTGCACCGTCGTAGCAATTTTTATTTCTTCGTAAACGAAGTATATTAATACTCCCGCGAAGTTCTAAATATACGTAAGATGTATTTAAGAAATTTTATTATACTACAATGTTACTGAGTACTCACAGAACTGTATTCTAAGTACTGTATGAATTTTTGTCTTTTAATACTGTCACAGGGTACCGGATACTTCAGGAGACATTCTTTGATTTTTGTACTCGCTGCCACTTCGAGAGACTTTAATCCTGTGAGCATTTTTTATTACTGAATTAGGATGATTCTATAAAATAATTATTAGACTCACCAGTAAAATTATAATAGTAGATCATATCGATAATCTCAAAACAAAGATTCATTATACTCAAAGATTCATTGAGATTATTAATGAATTTTATTAAAACTGTGGAGCATTGGGACAGGGAGTCAGTTGATAAATCTCCTGATGTCATCCAGGCTGGAATTGTCTTGGCAATTTCAATTGTATGATTGATCAAACTGATTCGATTCTATAAAGAATAACTTTACGGTAACAATTGATTACACAGGATAATTATTATGTATGAAATTGAAGTACCTTGTTCCCATCGTTACAAAACTTCATTATTTCTGTAGCTACATCTAATGCAAAGACTTTGACTTCTGGCGCTGACATTCCTAGGATTCTGAACATATTCTCCCAGAGTTTTGATTGATCCCAAAGAGTTGCATCGGTTTTAAGAATTATCTAAAGAGTAAAAGTCTTTTTAAAATAAGCATATCTACAGGAATATCTACAGGAATGATACGGTAATAAAATAATACAGTACTTTTAAAATTGAAATCAAGACAGATGATATCCTGATTCTTAATATTTCAACAGGAAATGGAGTAAGATCTAAATTTTCAATGGTTACATCACTTTTTGGTTTAAATCGAGATAAAACAATGCGTTCTGGTTCTGATCGGTCATCATTAAAATTCAAGAGCACTGTAACCAGAAGATAATATTAAATTTGACAAAGAACTGAACACCTTCATAATTTTAATACTTACCCTCAAAAATTGTCATGTATTCTGACGTTATTCTATGAAACATAACAAGGTGGTGGCGATACAAAATACGTATGACACATGCCTGAACTTCTATGCTAAGCTGAAGAACATCGTCACTGACTCTAGAGCCAACAATATAGAACATTGTTCCAAAAAGCCAAGTAGTAAAAGCTGCAAAAGTTAATTGATGAAAAAGAGTAAAGCAGTCATTACATTTCTTACAATATTAATTGAAATCATAAAATTATACCAGCATATTGTTCTTGGAATAAATCATAATTTGGTCCGGTGCCTTTGGGTGGAACCAAAATGTTTACCAAATTCGATGAGCCTCGGAGAATAGATTCCAACAATGATCTTAAGGTTTGCTCCGCAGCAGTGTTACCCATATCAGCGAAGATGACTTTTATTGGATTATTGATAAACTGCCATACAGTCTCAGTGACTTTTACACTATAAAATAAGATTTAAAACATCGTTAATATTTGACACATTAACTGTACGTGGTAGTTTGAAAAGTAAAATACCTGTTGCTAGTCTGTGAAGATTCTGAAGTATCTTCCACTTCCATTGTCTTCTCATAAATATATTTCTGTATTTAAATGTATTCCAATTTCTTATCAAAGCTCTATTTCAGTTCTTTATAAATTCAGTATTTGTAAAACTAAACAATAAACAAACTCCACATGTATCCGACGACAGATTACATCCATCGCATAGTAAAACAGAGGGAGACCATCTTTGAAAGATCCTGTAGACAGTTGAAGCCGCTTGAAGCATTACTATAACCTGAAAGCTTGTTTGTTACAAGTATAAATTGAGCCTGAATAATTTTAATTGCTGTAAAATAAATGTTTTACGGTAAACAATTACAACGGTGATTATTACAAGTAAGTAATTATTGTTTGATTTTGTTAAAGTATCTCCTGCACGTAATATTATATTAGATAATGGCCAGTGACGCTTGATGACTTAATAATGTCACTTCGAATTATTTTTTCATTATTTTCTAATTATAGTATGAATTTCCTTTTTGGATGTAATTAATCTAAAAATGAGCGAAAGTGCCGTACCCAGCGAAATTCCTGAAAGCAACGGAGGACCTGAACCACCTGCATTTAATGGTGAGACTGAGGATCATTCGAGTAAGTAGCAATACTGATTTTATATTATTTATCAAAATAATAATACATTGTTTCTAATAAAAATACAGACATTCAACTATATTTCATTTTCTCGTGGTTTATATATTGAACTTCATTACAGACAAATCTCCAGCTAGTGGAGAGGACAAAGCGCCAGATTCAGTTTCTGATAATAATATTAAGAAGAGTAATATTGTAACTGGTAGCGGATCTAGCGGATCTGTAAATACTGTTAATCGTGGAAAGAAACGCAAAAAAGTTCCAAGGGATGCCACAGCTCCCAAGCAGCCGCTTACTGGTTACTTTCGGTATGGAAGTTACACAAGAAATTTACAAAAGCTTTGTATCATACTACAATACTAAATATGGTTTTAGATTTTTAAACGATCGTCGAGAAAGAGTTCGCACTGAAAATCCTGCAATGCCTTTTGCTGAAATCACCAAGTTGCTAGCAGCAGAATGGAGTACATTACCTGCCGATCAGAAACAGGTATGTTAAGCATGAGGTTCTGTTGTATATCTGTGTATTCTAATGTTCCTATAATTACTTACAGCAATATTTGGACGCTGCCGAACAAGACAAAGAACGTTACAACCGCGAATTCAGCGATTACAAACAGACTGAGGCTTATAGACTCTTCAGTGAGAAACAGTCGACAGAAAAACAGTTAGAAACCAAAAAAGAGCGTAACGGAACCGAGCCAGTGCCTGAGCAAAATGTAAGTTAATAAATGCATATGACATTTTAAGTAAGAAAAACATATTGTAAAAGAAAATCTTTTCATTTATACTTTAACAGGATGTTCAGCCTGAAAAGGATAATGATTTTTCTGGTTTCGACATTCCAATCTTTACCGAGGAATTCTTGGATCATAATAAAGGTACACATTTCATACTTAATTTGTAAAAAATATATTTATTATATAAAATTTATTGTGCTAATCGTCTTTAAAAAATATCCTAGCTTGTGAAACAGAGCTTCGACAACTTCGCAAAGCCACTTCAGACTACGAAGCCCAAAATGCTGTGCTACAGCGACACGTGGACAGCCTTCACGCAGCAGTAAACAGATTGGAGTCAGAAACAAGTCAGCAACGTACAACTAATCAGGCTTTGCAGCGCCATTTAGATTCACTTCGTTCCCAGATGGCTGGTTGCTTCGCCACAGTGCCACTTCAAGGTTTTTATTAAGTTTTTCTTATCAAAATAGAAAATGACTTTTCTAGACCATTTTAAAGTTAAAGTTGAATTCATAATTCTTGAGGTACTCCTCTTAAAATCCTTAGTAAAATTTACACTGCTTTGCAGGAACTCACGAGGGTGCAACGTTACAGAACATTGATGATTACGTAGAGAGACTTGAATCCTTATTAAGTGGGAATGCAGAACCTTCTCTCAGGAATGCTGTTCGAAGTGCTATATCTCGTTTAGAGCTTATCGGATGACGATCACCCTCTGCAGCTACGACGCTGAAGCATCACCGATCACGACACTCTCATAGAAAGTGAAGTGAACTCTGGAAAAAATTTATTCATTTTTATATTACTTCTGAGGTACGCGCAACTCATTAACTGGATATTAATAATGATCAATTATTGTTTATCCATTGATGTTTCACAATGTGAATTATAATTTTTCACAGTTCAGTGCTGTTTTTGAGTTAAGCAAATTTCATGATCTAGATAAGGAAGATGCTGTGCGAAGGACTTACTGTGTTAATAATAAATATCATTTTATCTTGTCAGGATCTTGCACGTCTTTCAATGAATTCCTTAATTTTTCCAGAAAATATCTGTTAACAAGACATAATATTGTCAAGCATTTACCGTAGCATTTATTCAATTTATTTGTACCTTAAGGATGCTATATTTGCTTTCCCTTTTAACTTCGCATCGTAAAGGTAACTCTCCACTTCGGGCAGAAGAGATCTTGCTAATTCAGGATTTATCGATCCTAAGACACGGATGAATTCAAAAGTAGATTGAAGAGGATTTGCCGTTAGAGACTTCTGCACACTGCTGCCTAAAGCCTCTTTAAATTTATTCCTGTAATAAAATGATCCAGTCAGTTCGTAATTAATTTTCTTCATTAGATTACTAACCTGATAAAGGCATTATCTTTGTAGTAACAATTACACATAACTTCGTTTATAAAGTCTATCGTTTGTTGCCTATGAGGATGATGTTCGTGAACCTTAACATAACATCCAACAATACGAGTTGTACAAATTGTTACGATTAGTTCTATCACGTAACTCTCGTAAGCTGTGCCAGCCTTCAGGATATTTCGCAGCAGTAGCATTACCTGAAATTGAATTGAAAAAAAAAAACCAAAATCATATATCAACATCATCCTAATCAATTAATAGTTAACGTACCAGGTAGCAGATCTTATGTGTTGTATTCTCTGCAAAGGTAATAATAAAACTGCCAGAAAGTATTTCAAGGATGATTCCTAAGAAATCGGATTTAGCGTCATGGAAGCACTTGAGTAGAGTCTCAGATATTTTGCAGGATCCTGAACTGGTAGGATCTGTTATCAAAAGTGGCAAATATCTAGCGAAAAGATCTCTGACAAGTCCTTGCAAATACATGTCCGCTCTCACGTTTAGACTCTCCAATCCGAGAATTACAAGAGAGAATATTCGTTTAGCCACACTGGTTACATAGGCGTGTCCTTGTGATTCGTTTGGAAGAAGTGTACGTCCTATCAGATCTCGTAGCATATTTTTTGGCTAATTTTACAAAGTAATGCGACAATCGGTAAGTTAATAATAAAATATTTACAAGAATCAAAGCTATTGAAAACGTACCGAAGCATATAGCATTGGTGCACAACACAAAATTAATGTACCGATACAATGGTAGATCCAGTATGATAAATTAGAGTCTATGGATTCATCAGTGATTGGTCCAAGTATCCATTTGTCTATGTTATTAAAGTACAGGCAGAATTTATCATCAAACGTAGCGCGATCATGCTGATTCTAAAATTATCATTACTTATAGAAATCTCTTAATAAATCTTTGTATTATAAACTCAAACGTCAATCTGATACCTGAAAGTGTTTTCGCTTCTTCATTAGCAGCAGGATGAAGCAAAAGATTGCTTTAGGACCATTTTGAAATTCCTGTAGCTCATCAATAGTTGTGAACAATATCTTTATCTGATCCATGTTTGCCATGTACCTTCTCAAGAAGATGGACTGTTCATGCGTTTCATCGTCATTTAAAAAACAGCATTTTATCCATGCCTGAAATAAAATGAGAACAATCAATAGAATAATTTCAGAAACATTCATTAGTTTCCACTCACCTGTATAATGAAAGTATCAAAATTATTGATTAAAACTCTTAAATTCTGCACTGCCTCTTCCTTCTGCAGAATTAACGTAAGATAAGCTCGTGTTATCCTAAATAAAATATCATAGTGTTATGAATACAAGGTGACGCAATACGATAGTTTAATACGATAGGAATTATTATGTAATTTATACCTGATATCCTTTATCATAATGGACGTGCTGAAATGCTGAAATAGAGAGATTGCAGAATGGTTGTGCTTCTTCGCCATTGCAGGACAGTGCAGAGCATGTAGAGTGAAGAGGTATGCTAATTCAGCAATACTTTCATAATACTGGCTTATCAATGTAAGATCAAAGACTAATTGACGAGCTCTGCCTGCTAGAAAATTCCACATAGCATTTAGCATTCGTTCCACACCTATGAGAAGCAAACATTACAGTTTATGACTCGGAGTTCAAAATTTTAAGAGCAAGAGTGTATTAGAGTCATCACCTGGACTTTCAGGCTTCGTACTTATACATTTCTTAAATACATTAATCATGAAATTAATTAGAGGTCCTGCCCGATTCTTAGGACATTCCAAAAGGTATCGATCAACCCAGCCGTCGATGAAGGTGTACTCGTCGAGGTTCATCGAGTCACTATTATTCAGGACAACCCCCAACACATCCACGAAGCTGGACATTATTGATCTAGCTGCTTCATCCTTACAGCAGCTCATTGCGTTTACCTAAACTTTCTTCATTGAAACTCTAGAAACATTATATAAAATATTGGGATACGTACCACTGGTATACATGCTGCAGTGACTGTAGAATATGAAATTCTTCTTTCGTTGTATAATAATATAACTGCCAAATTTCCTTTCCAAATTATACTTCGTTTTCTAGTGTCATTACTTGGAAATTTTGATAATGATGGGAGTAGCTTCAACATCATTGAACACTGTAAGACAATATATTTTATTGGGTAGAATAAATATTATAGTGGACTGTCACAGAAAAGAAAAACAAAATATACCACGTTCTCTGTGTCTGTAGTGACAGCTAGTGTGAGGAATAAAGAAATAAAATTGTAGAGTCCGGTTTCTGAAAACTCTTTGACTTTACTCTCAGAGAACTTTGAGTATACGCGTCCTTTTATTTGATTCCAAACTTTTGGATCCTTCGTGCTGTAATTTCTCCTTAAGAAATTGCCTAGATAATTCAGTGCAAAATAAGTAAAATTATCATTTAGCGTTAACTCTATGCACTTACCTAAAAAACGCAGAAACATTCCATAACTGGATTCTTTATTCTGTTCGAAATTCCCTTCTATCCTTTCTTTCACTTGATTCAGGATGTCTCCTGGTGATTTTCTATAGGTTTAAATAATTATTGCATCTTTTATTTGAAACAGAACAAAAGGAAGTAACGACATGGTACTTACTTTTCAAGGGACACTGACCAGGGTCCTGATGTCTGTATCAGGAAGGGTTGATCTAGTCTACGATGAAAGCAATCCCATAGGAAATAAATAACCTGAAGCCGTGATTGCCACCATTCGCTTATTAAAATTCTTAATAAAGGAATCATCACTTTTAATTCTTCATCAATATCATCTCGTTCACCATCTTTGCCACCTTTATTCACGTAATTCTTCAAGACCTTTTCGATTTGGTCATAGTTTGGTTTGATCTTTAAACGGAACAATGATAATATAGTAAATTAATTCTGTAATTAAATTTAATTGTAGCATTCTTTCTCAATTACCCTGGCAGAACCAGAATCTAGATAGACACCGTCATTGCTGTATCCATATAACAAAGCCATGTGATAAATCATCCAAATGGAAAAGAGTTCAACATTCTTTACACCAGAGACTTCGTTCAATGTTTTATTGATGTGATCCCAAAATGTCTGTGTAGAAAATGTATTTGATGATTACTATGAATAAATATGTATAATTTTTTATAGTACCTTGGAATTTGTATGTGTCGAAAGATTATCAATAAATATTTGTAGCATCAACCAAAGTTCTCGCATGCATGTGCAGCTGTATGGATTTTTTTGTCTTAAATCTGCCAAAGGAATCTGAAATATTCTTAATATTATATAGATTCTCTTTAATGATGCTTATCCTTATTCTTATCATACCCTTTCAAACAATTTCGTCGCTATATACATTAGATCTTTAATCACTGTTTCCAATACAGTATCGAGATCAGGATTATTGTCAGAAGAATTTTTCCATGGGACAGTTCGAGAGTAAATAAGCGTTATGCAAAGCCAGCGCAATTCTAAATGCATGTGATACATATGAAATTCTGGTTGTAGACACTGGAAGATACATTGTTAATATAAGCTTTATTTAAATTTATATCATTAATTATGTTAAAGCAACTGTAAGACCTTATTGCCTAGAGTAGAAGCTGTGTAATGAAACGTTGAATCTGGAATGCCTTTGAGTCTTCCTAAAAAATTCTTTATGACTGTTAATACTTCATTCAGGTCATTCTCTAATTCCGAATTAATTGAATCTTGTACATCTACATTCCACTTGATGCTACAAATAGAAACAACAATTGCATCAAAATTTTGTTAAATTAATCAAAATTAAAATTGTATTACCTGCTTAAGTATGAGCGAATATATACAAGAAATTCACAGACTGTGATTCTTATTAAATAGAAGTCTGTCTTATCCTCGTGCACAGTATTTGACAGATGGTGATACGTCTCGTGTCTATTGAGTACTTTAAGCCTCATTCTGGAATAATAATGAATGATGAATAAGTCATTGAATTATGTATGAAAAAAATTGAAGAATTGAAAAGCTCACCCCATGCATTTAGTGAAATGTTTCAAGTTGAAAATTGCTGTGGCTCCTGGTACAATAGAACCAAACAATTCAACTTCGGTGCGTGCTAAATTAAATTCGTTATGAGAGAGAACATTTTCAATTTCACCACGTAAAAACAAACTTCCTTTATTTAATTGCCAATCATTTGCGTTAACTTTTCCATTGCAATTAAATGTGCAATCTACATCCATCTGTAAAATTAATTAAGGTTACAGGTATAATTCTTAGAAAAAATCTAAGGAAATATAGTTGATTACGAGGAAAATTCAAAGCTATAATTCAATACCTTTTAAGTATTTAAATATCTTTATTTATTGAATAGTTATTTATCCATAAGAATAAACAGAAGGTTCGACTTTAAGCGCAAAATCATTTCATAATAAACGTCGCCATTATGATAAACGGAAACACGTGCTTCTTCACGAGATGGATAATTTTAATATTTGAAAACTACAAACTCAAATGATGTTTAAGTGTTCGTTGACAATTTTTCATTTTTCAACTCCTTTAAGTCTTTCCCGACTTTTTAATTTTTCATTTTGTTGATACTCTTGTTGTTTGTTATCAACAGATACCTCAATTTCACTGATAATTCTGGAATTCAATTTTTTGAACTTGCAAAGAATGTTTTCTAATCGATTTTTTAAAACTATCGTTCTTGCAGCTTGAATAAATTGTGAAATAATGTGATAACGCAGGAACCAGTCATCATTTATTTCATACGAAGCCATAAAGTTGGGGTTCTAAAGGGAAAATAATATGATAAATGTCAGTACAAAGTATTTTATGAAATCTAACAAAATTAATTACATCTAATGAACTTCTTAAAGTTCTCTGTTTAATTTTCACTACTTTCTCTCTCATCAATAATTCCTCATCCGGTGTAGTTATTGTAGCATCTCTGTATCTCGACCAATGCTCCTGACGTTCTATCATTATTCTATCAATCTTTTCCTTCCGCAATTGATCCATTTGAAAACCTAATTTTGGTCTGTGATGAAATTTTGCTGAATCATTTTCACTTTTGCAGGATTCGACTTTATTAAAGAATTCCTTTATACGTTTATCTCTCTCCCTTACATCGTTGTAAAAATAATCATTAAGAGGACCTATAGCAACAATACCTTATATTATTTATTATTAATGTAAGTCGTAATTATTTGATTAATTTACCTCTCAGTTCATCTACAGTATGTGTTTGAACAAGATTAGAATTTAATATACAATTTACACCATGTAAACTGTGTAAAGGTATTTGTCCCAATTGCTTCAGTAAAAGATCTTCATAGCTTAGTTCTTTGTTTTTAGATAACTCTACGTCTGGGGATAAAATTTTGGCTTTTCCTGTTATAGTTTTTTCTATATATCCAGATTCTTCAATAGCTTCAATCTTCGTAAATTCTTCGATAGGCTCATGCGTATCTTTTACTTGTAATTCAGGCCATGTATACGCCGTGAAATTTATGACGAAAGGCGACTTGCAAACTTCTGGTATATATATTTGAACATCAAAAGTAATTGTTATATATCTCAAGGCTCTGTAATTTATCTGAACTATTACAGGATCCTGTCCAGGACACAAATGCCCTGAAAAAGAATAACGCAATTAAAATTAAAATATAAAATTATGACAAAATGTACCTTTCAAAGGATTTGCATTCACACTAGGTTCATCGCTCAGTATTAGGATTACAAAAGAGAATTTCTTATCTGGGATTGAATATATCGGCAATTTATAAGAAACCCTGAAACATTAAAACATGTTATTTAGCTAATAGAACTATGCATTGTATAAGAAATTCTGTAAAATGATTATTTACACAGTCCCTAATAGAACCTTTCCAAAATTTACTCTGGTAGGAAAGTTTAACAATGTTTCAGGTTTGGCTAATATTTTTATAAGTAAATTTTGATCATAAGGACATCGAAGTCTCAGAACATCATTGTATTCTCTAACATCTTCAGGATAGAAGATAACTCTGAGCTTTAATGACAAACCTGGAGATATCCATATCTGTAAAAAGTATTATAATCAACGCACTCAATAAGGAACCCCAAAACCAAAATCATACCGTACTGGTGTTAGAAACTTTGAAATATGAAGTATCCAGTGGTAAGACTTGCACAGGACATGACTTGAATCCAATGTTTAATATTTTCAAATATTTCTGTTGTTTTCGAGGATAAATTGGATCGAATGTGAATATCAATTCACCAGGAATCACCTTGATACAGTCATTCTTCGATGAATCCTTGTAAACATCTGGAAAATGATATAAAATTCTTTAGATTTTTCTTATGGTAAAGCAATATTCTATTAAATGAACAAAACCATCGTATAAAGTATTGCGTAAGCTTTTGTCTCGTTCATAGAAGTCTTGATGTATAAAATTGAAAGTATTCATTAAAGCTTCATTAAAAATCTAGCATGTCCGTCTTTCTAAATCGAAACTGCCGGTTCTACGATAGTCGGGATAACAGGAAATGAAAAGTATCCATACATCCCGCAAAGATAACTGCGGTTGATAACAATTTCAGGCCTGCAGTAGTCTAGCTAGCCAAGTCGGACCAAACGTTCATAGCTAAAAATACAGCACTCATGCATTCTTTGTCTACGCTTTTCCTTGAAAATTTGCATATTTATCTTCGTAAAACAATAACCCCATAGAGTGTCAAGCCCGCGAGAGACTGCTTTTATTTGACACGATCAAAATATGGCAGCTAAAAGACTTTATGGAACGTTAATCACGCCGGTGACAGATCAGACCTTATCAAACAGTCGCGTTTGTTGATCCTCAGATAAAACTCATCAGTGTATTATTTATTTCAAATAATAAAAATGAATGTGCAGCAGATATATGAGGAGGTATAATGTCCAATTATATAAAGAAGCATCATGGACTCCTCTTGTGCTCGTATCTCATACCAAGAGTTTGAACATTCCCATAGACTTTGTGCACGTTTTTAAGCACATATGCTAAATTCTGTGTTGATGGGTTTTTCTGTTTCTTTTATAGCCGCCTCTGCTGCAGGCAATATTCCTGGGAGATGTCCTCCAGGTTCTGTCGCTATTATCTAGACAAGAGGATGTTCATTGGCAGGATAACATGCAGAGAACATTACTCCATGCTGCTGCGTATAAGTAAAGAAAATGCTGATCCTTTATTTCCATATTCTCTGAGAAGTTACAGGAACTATATACCCTTTTATATTGTTCGTTTCAGAGGAGATCCTGTTATCGTAGATAATTTATTATTTCATGGTGCAGCTGTAAATTGCAAAGATAACAAATGGTTGACCCCGTTACATAGAGCTTGTTGCTCCCGTAATGAACTGGCAGTGGTTATTCTTCTAAGACACAAAGCAGATGTGAATACACGAGATCGTAGTTGGCAGACTCCTTTGCACGTTGCTGCTGCAAATAACGCAGTCCAATGTGCTGAACTTCTCATTCCACTTTTTTTCAATATCAATATAACTGACAGAGGTGGTAGAACAAGTCTTCATCATGCCGCTTATAACGGTCATTTGGAAATGACAGATTTGCTGCTCACTCACAATTGTGTTGTTAATGCGTGTGATAAAAAAGACAGAAGAGCTTTACACTATGCCGCACATATGGGACACGATCTTGTTGTAAGATTACTAATTGACAAAGGAGCAGATGTGGATGTTAAGGTAATGCACTATTATACTTCATCAAGAAACAATACCTTTCGAAACTTATCGGATACAAATATTTCAATATTCTAATCAGGATCGAGAACTCTACACTCCACTCCACGCAGCAGTTGCATCAGGCAAGGTAGAATGCGCGAGAATCCTCATAGAAGCAGGTGCAGATATCGAAGCAAAAAATGTCTATGGAAATACACCCTTACACATAGCCTGCTTAAATGGCCACGCAGATGCTGTTTCGGAGCTTATTCATAATAGAGCTAATATCGGTAAGTACCCTGATGATGTTTTGAGAAGAAAGAATAACAGAAGCATCGTCTTCAGAGGCTGCCAATTACCGGGGGCAGACACCACTTCATGTTGCTGCGGCAAGCACTCACGGTGTAGATTGTTTAGAAGCTCTATTACGATCTGGTGCAAAGATAAATGTGCAGTCCGAAGATGGACGTACACCATTGCACATGACTGCCATCCACGGGAGGTTCACCAGGTCCAAGAGTCTCCTGGATGCTGATGCCTCACCTGACATCAAGGATAAAAACGGAAACACTGCTTTACACGTTGCTGCATGGTATATTTCGAGAGATACGTTCAAGAATATTATTCAGGGTTCACATTGCAGTGAAGATTCATTTTATAATCCTTAGGTTCGGACACGAGTGCTTGACGACGACTTTGTTAGAATGCCGAGCATCCCCAGCATCGCGGAATGCAGATCAGCGTACGCCCTTACATCTAAGTTGTCTGGCAGGACACATAGAGGTAAAGATATTATATTATATGTTGTTGACTTTTGTCTAACGCGAGAACAATCTTTAGGTTTGCAGGAAGCTACTACAGGTAGACAGTCGACGCATCGACTCCAGAGACATTGCAGGACGTACACCGTTGCACCTGGCTGCTTATGGTTGTTCCGTTGATTGTTTGGATCTCCTGTTATCAAGTGGAGCAAATTTCAGGCTTACTGATAACGATAACAGATTAGCTCTACATTATGCAGCTAGCCAAGGACACTACCTCTGTGTATTTACTCTGGTTGGATTTGGAAGTGATTCTAATGCTCAGGATGTCAATGGAGCAACGCCTTTGCATCTTGCAGCTGCAGCATCCAATCCTGAGGACTCGAGTGCACAGTGAGTATTGCAATAGTATAGTATATCCAGTCCTATGTTGTTTTCATACGATTTTTGTATATCTTTCAGATGCGTTCAGTATCTGCTAAATCACAGAGCGGATCCTCGTCTACGAGACAAACGTGGATTTACTGCGATCCACTACGCAGTTGCAGGTGGAAATCAACCAGGTTTGGAAGCTCTCTTAAAGGCATCACCTCCAGGAAATCCAGCTTTACAATGCAGTTCTGGATTTTCAAATCGTCAGGATCCACCTTCACCCGCACTGACACCTCTTCATCTTGCTGTAAGTAATCGCCAGGAAGTCGGAACCATAACCTACAAAGTTCTAAAAACTTATTCAACCGTTAGGCTTACCACGGTCACAGTGAGATCCTGAGGTTACTTTTACCATTCTTCCCAAGTACTAACATTAAGGAAGACACCGGGAAGCATCCTCTGGACTTGGCTGCTTACAAGGGCCACAGAGAGTGCGTTCAACTGTTACTACGACGTGGAGCATCGGTTTCCGTACAGGTATGCTCTCTGTTTTCCTGTTCTAGAAGAAGTTGTTAATCGTTTCTCTTATTATTTTCTAGGACTCCGTTACTAGAAGAACACCTGTACACTGTGCAGCTGCAGCAGGACATGCCGATTGTTTGACGCTTCTCTTGGAAAACACTGAGGATCCTACTGTAGTTGATCGCTATGATGCTAAGCAAAGAACTGCATTGGCATTGGCCGTAGCTAATAGTCACACAGACTGTGCAACATTATTATTAAGATATAAGGCAGATTGCAATTTACCTGATATCAATAGACACACTCCTCTCTTCCGAGCAGTCATCCAAGATTATAATCACCAGCTCGTGGACCTTCTTCTAAAGCATGGCGCACGGGTTGCCGAACAGGACAGTAACGGTAAAACTCCGTTGCACCTGGCTGCTGCATGTGGAAGGTCTGCACTTGGAAACAGCATTACTTTCTTTTAATTTCTAGCAACAGCATAATATTATTTTCTTTATAGACTCAAAGCACTAGCAGCATTAGTTAAGGCTGACCCTAAAGCAGCTACACTAAAGGATGACCAAGGATGCACCGTACTACACTGGGCATGCTATAATGGGAATTCCAACTGCGTAGAATATCTCCTGGAACAAAATGTTATAGATTCATTAGAGGGTAAGTAGTAAAAGGATTATACTGTTTTTTATGACATGGTTCATATATGCCTTTTCTTGCAGGTAATCCATTCTCCGCTGTACACTGCACCGTGCACCAGGGCTCTGCGCACTGCCTTGATCTCCTTATAAATAAATTTGGAGGCCAGACTGTCGCTGCACCTAGGGACACACCTGGTGGAAGACTCCCACTTCACATTGCAGCCAGTGCCGGTTCTGTGGAATGCGCTAGGTTAATTCTGAGCTCAGTAGGACCGGAATTAGCCGGCCTGGAGTCTCCTGACTACAGTGGTCGAACACCGTTACTTAGTGCAGCAGTCACTGGACAATGTAATGCGATCGGTAAGTCCGATAATGATTAATAAAAATGATTGATATATTTGACACGTAAGGAGCACTACTAAAATCTTAATCCAACTTGACAGAATTACTATTGGAATGGAAAGCGGACGTTCGAGCTGTGGATTCTGCTAAAAACACTGCCTTGCATCTCGCCTGCCACAGACGTCAGTCGGCAGCTGCATCTCTTCTCCTGGACCACATAGACTCTCTAGGGTCAAGTACAGATAGTACACAAAAATTAAAAACCTCAGTTATCAACATGGTTAATAAGCAGCAACGTACTCCACTTCACCTGGCTGCCAGGAATGGTTTAGTTAACGTAAGTGCTGTCAATCATTGATTAATCACTCTCTAATTAATAAATGAACGATTAATCGATACACTGCATAACTCCTCGTTCAGATCACTAGAAGATTACTTCAGCTAGGCGCAAGTGTTGTTGCTGTAGATGCTGAAGGTTTGACACCCGCTTTGGCCTGTGCTCCAAATCCAGCAGTAGCACGTTGTCTGGCAACAATCCTCGCCGCTCATGGTATGCCAAAATAAATTTATTATCTAAATTATAATATAATATTCTTATATAAGATACAATCGTTATTCATGCTCTATGTTATTCTTCAGGTCAAAATTCTGAAGCTGCTCAGCAATCACCGTCCATACAACAAACCTCAGAGGTCTATCTAAACGGTCGCACTGGAGATTCTCAGCACAGTTCAGATTCCGAATTTTACTGACAGCAACTGACACGTTTAGACCGTCGATCCTTTCAGGATTTAAACGTTAATACGACGCGGGGTAATATAGAAGCTGCACGACTAGTCTGGTCGAGCTGCTGGCTCTTCTCAGTCTTCGCGTAGAGTCATACCCCGGTACATTTTTGGGTTTGCATAATTAGTGCACAATAAGCGATTAAAGATTGTCAATTGACAATCAATACTCTTTCGCAAGTTGACTATTATTACTACTACTCCTATTACTATTACTACTACTGATGTTATTACTATTACTAGCACTTACCAGGCACAGCTCACCCTAAGGAAATCGTAACATTGACAATATACGTAGCACTAGTGCTTACGATATTTTCATAGTACTAACTAAATCAGCTAGGACTAATAACTCAATCTGCAAAGAGGCATTCCCGAGGGAATAGGATATAACGATACTTGACTACTCGTTTAATTACCTGAATACAATATTTTCGAAATCAGGAATGACAATTAGAGTACAAAAATTCCAAAACTCTTGTTTTCATTGGACATCAGTAGTGAGGTACAATGAAACAAGGCGCTAATGAATTAATCCGATTTCATTGTGCAATTCTCCATGACATCTATATTTAAATGGGAATAGTATATGACAGTGTTTAGGAGAGAATTAGATGCTAAATAATTCTATGCAATAAGCGACAAAAGCAGTCTTACAGACTCCTGTAGGAGATAAGCGGATTCCCCTAGGTAATCAGTCCTAATAACGTGAGTTCCGATTATAGTATATTCTGATACTGCGAAATGGATTTAAAATTATAGTAAACATTCGTGGCCATTCCTTGGGTATTCCGCAATTAATTAACAATTAATTAACAAGTACGAAAATGCATATCGTTGCACTGGGTAGAATAAACTCCGCGCGGCCGTACCGACGCGGAATGCAGAACGATCGAGAGCCGCATTAGAAACACATTAAGTTAGCGCGCGACGATAAAATAAAAATCAATGGAAAACGCGCTGACACTTAAAAAATACATAGTCCGACGAATTCCATTTTGATTAAATCATTCGAAATTGCGTAACAATGTTAATAAGCATCATTGTTTCTTTATAAACATTATCAATTGTTATTAATTTATAACGAGTCTAACGATGGACAGAAAAAGAATTTACTTATACCTTTTAATTTGTACACGAGCAATGGTAACATCGGGCTCACGTTCGGTACCAATGGCGATTGGTTTGCGTGACGTCATGCTCAAAAAAATGGCATTTATAAAAAACTAAAAATTAGATTTATATCATAAATTCAATGTTCCATTATCGTATAAGTTTCTTGCTGTCAGGTTTGACTGTCTTCCATAATTACGTAATGATTTCACCTCGATTGAATCTGATAATTGCAATGAGTTTCTCCGCTTCGCTTTTTTTTTTAAGTTTTTTTTACAACCTTTTTTTCAAAATTATACAACGTCGAGTTTCTCGCGCTAGATTAAAAGAGTGGGAAAGAGAATGAAAATTTAGCAATAAAAAAATTTATTCGATACACATTCTTCACGTGGAAAGCATAGATATTGTCCGTTGACGTTTCAAAAATGTCTTTCGTGAAATTAATTTTTTGTTTTCTCTTCGGTTTGTAAATATAAGGGCGAGCATCCTTAAGTTCCCTACTGATAAAGGGATACGATGCGCCTGTATGTAATTAATCTTATAATAACCTACGGATGTAAAAGGGAAAATAGGATTATTGAGGGAAACTAGTAAATACATACTTTAGATTTGCGCAATCGATATTGCTACATATTTTCATAGTGAATTAATCTAGCGAAGCCTCGACTGCCTCAATGCGAATTATTCACATTGATATATATATATATACACATGCTATACAATATTAACATTAATTTTGTACATTTCGCTTACTCTCATAAAATCGCCAGTCTCAGTACTAGGAATCGACACTGGTATGATCAAGAGAACAATTTAAAGTTAAACTTAGATTAATCTCAATTTAATCATTCATTTAATAATATTAAATCCACTCCGAAGTCTCTCTATTAATTCAAAATTCATTCCGCAATCGTAAACCATACGAATCGATGAATAAAATCGAAAGAAGTTTATCGTTTTCTCCAATACGTAAAGTACTTATCAGAATTCCTTGCCGATCAGTGGAATTTATTTCTTTGTTCTTTTTTACACGGATATACTATATATATATATATTTTTTTTTAAGGTGTACGTATTATACAGGTCGACAATGTGACAAATATGAATTTTTTTTATTGTACATATCTAATCATCTTTGTACACCCGCACGTGCAGCCACCCGGTTTCGATTATTCATCTTTGCTGAATACCGAACGAGTAATGTATGCATATGGAGAGTTGGTGTTAAAGAGAGCGAGAGAGATGGGACGAAGATAGAAATGAAAAAAAAACAAAGATGCGACATCTATGCACAGTAATTTCTGTCTTCTTAAAAGTGCGATCGAAAATCATCTTCTCTGTTTAATCAGTACGCTGTAATTTCGCAATGTAATTTCCGCCTTGGGACGCCTTAAAAATTCTAGAAGCCTCATTAGGATAACAGAAAGAGTAAAGAGGTAGGCGTCCCGGTAGCCGGATAAAAAGGGTCACTGTATTACCGACGGTACGATCATTCTCTCTCTCTCTCTCTCTCTCTCTCTCTCTCTCTCTCTCTCATAGACTTTCTATAGGAGCCCAAATTTAAACCGGGTTTCTTATCAATGATAACGAAACGCACATAGACTCATCGTCGGGACGTCGACAAGGACCTAATCAAAGTGACGGACGGCAGTCGGCGCGCAAATAAAATAAAAAAATTATCAATGCCTATTAAAAAGCGACTTTAACAGTTAACTAAGTCTTAGGCGTATAAAATACTCCGTACTACGGATAGTACTAAGAATATAATTGCTGTAATAGAGTGATAAGGCATAACAATAAAAATACTATTTTAAATACCGTAAAGCTGTATTAATTATTATCATTCTTTAAATCCGCCAAAAAAATCAAACCCATCTTTCTCATCGTGCCTAGGTCAAGATCTTAGCCGAAGATCCTGTTATGTCGATGCTTCAATAAATGAATTTAAGAAAGTTACAACTGACTGCCTTAATATTCAGGATCAATGGTCAATGGCGTCAGACGAGAAGCGCGTAGAAGGACTCGCCATTTCGACGTCTTGGTCGCCGTGGATTGCGTCGAGACGCCGGAATCCGTATCAAAGAAGCACGTAGACCGTAGAGGCATTTCGTATAAAAGCTAGCCGCGCTTAATACGACCGAAAGGGTCGAAAATCACGATCGTTAATCAGGATAACATGTAGCGCGAAGAGGTGGCGCCATCTAGCGACAAGCATCCAAGTCGAACCTGAATGTATACAGATATATAATCGTGTTAATATCGAGGGAAAGGTTCGAAAACTTCGTTTACGTAACAGGAGAACCTAAACGATGAGTAGGGTATCTTATGATGTTGGTATATATATATATATTGCAATATAATCATTATACCACGCTCTAGATTTCATCTCATTACTTGTTACTACTGGACCCACATAGAATAATCGCCTGGTATGGTACCATATGGTTAGCCATTATCTCCCATTGCTCGCCCTGCTGCCACATCCGGTACACGACGGGCCAAGGGAGGAGACGATAATGCGAAAGGAGAATATAAAGGCGCATGCGAGGATTCTGTGAGAGACGCGGAAGGTCCGAAATCGAGTGTTTATTCACGGAAGAGCACGGCTACGAGGAGGTGACACGATAAGGTAGTGTTATAAGTTATTTAATTTCGAAGATCGGCTGCCAGTAACGCGCTCGAGTATCAGGATAACATGAGAGCGACAGAGTCAAGGATAGTTTTGATGGCGGGAAAACATATGTTAGTTGGAATATACGTAGAATATATATAGAAATAATGATTGTCTGTTTTTTTTTAATAAATAAAATGTATTGTGATTTAAAATAACGCATTCACTCAACAACGATATTTACATGTGTATTATAATAAGTTTATAACAATTAAAGTGAATACTTGACATTGGTCTTATTCGCTACTTATTCTGGAAGTATATTTTTTATAAAAATAATATTTCGTCTAATGAAATAATTGATCTAGAAGAATTGTGTTTATTGATACTGTGCCTTATTATCGTATCTATCAGGCACGCGATCGGCAAATCTGTTGATGAATAAATAATATTATCTTTAGACTAGTGTCTCTGTTACATATAGGAATGCTTTCTTTATATATAATACTGATTAGGATTTTCGTTATTGTCATCCAAGATGTTTCAATGATTCTTCATTAATAATATTCATAAATACATGCTCTATAGATAAGCGTGTTCTATCGAGGAACGTCCTCTGGTACTGCTCTCGTGTGCTGAAGACTTTTCAAGTTTCTTCGTGCCATCTAGACTCATGTCCAGACAGAAATTGTCATAGCCAAAGACGTTGTTCTTTATCGTCGAGCATTTGTCTTCAGGAATTAAAGAGAATTTTCTAAGGGTAACATTCTTCGTACTATGTTCTACGGCAGGGGTAGGATTTTCAATGTCTAAGGAGTCGAGCTTCTTGGTAAACCGACTTTCAATCTGTTCTAAGCTTCTACCACGTGTTTCAGGTAGCACAGTCAGAGCGAATATTGCACCGAGTAGAGCGGCTCCTGCAAAAATCCACATAATGGCTTCTAAACCAATTCCAGCACTAACATCAGGATAAGATTTGATGGCTCCAAATGTTAACATCTGAGCTAAGCACGTGGTGAGGCCACTGAGAGTACCACGAAACTTAAGTGGATATAGTTCAGAGGTCATGACCCATGGTAGAGTCAAGTAACCGATCATAGACGCTCCTACGTGGCTGCCTATACAGATAAGAGGTATCCAGGATGGCAGATTTAATCTAATTGATAAAGCTACACCAGCTGCTGATACTGCCATTCCCAATCCACTTGCACAGGCCAAAGGCCGCCTGCCAAATGATCTAGCAAGACCTGCGCCTACTATTGAAAATATTAAACGTACAACGCCTATTCCTACACTACCTAGATACTCGTCGACGCTAACTCCAATCTCAGTAAGGACAGTCACCGCGTAGAAGAGTATCACGTAAATCCCGGACAACTGTTGAAACGCAAAGAAAAAGAAAAGGATGATGAATGGCTTCCATATATTGGGCCTCCATATTGCTGTTAGGATGCCATCTTTCTTATGTTTATCTTGACTATTGGAGGAACAGAGTTCTTGATGCTCGACTTCGGTCGTTCTTCCAGGACCACGTAACCAAAACAAAGCTTCCTTGGCATCGTCCATTCTGCCTCTGGCTGCCAACCATGCTGGAGTCTCAGGTAATAATCTGTATAAAAATAAAGATAACTAAATTGATTTAACTGCTTGATATTAATATAATGACAATAATAATTTATCAATATAACTAGCCTGGACAATGCCAATGAAAGTATAGCTGGTCCAATACTAATGGCAGCTGTTCTCTGCCACGTTGTAATGGCTCCCAAGCTGTATACCATGAGAACCCCAAAGGAAACCATAGCAGGCCCTGAACTAGCAAGCCAAGCTCTTTGATGTGGTGCTGCAGCCTTTAAGAAATAATTATTTGATTACTCTGTGTCATATATAACAATTATCTTATTATTAATTTAATTTAAAAAAGAATTACCTCACTGACGTACAAGTACAGGCCGTTCGCCATACCGGTGCCAAGTCCACTGATAAATCTGCCAGTATACAGCATGGGAACGTTTGTCGACAATGCGATGAGCAGCCAACCAGCTGCATGCGGCAATGTCGCCAGGGCGACAGCAGACCTGCGACCAAACCATTCTGCAGCAAGGCCAGCGATAACCGCACCTAATGGATTTGATATGACACCAAGACTGGCGACCCAAGATGCCTGAGACACTGTGGCAAAGTTTGTCTCCAACAATTTTGGTATTAGGACAGCACTGAATCCTTGGGACAGGCCGACGGATATCTGTCCGGAATGCGCAGCCAGACCAGCCAGAATCTGGAAGTCATAGAAAGTGTTGAAAAGGTGTGACAAGTTTTCTCATAACGTATAACAGGCAACAGGTAACATTAAAAAACGCTTCGGCAACTCTAATCCTTGAATGAATATTTGAAATATACTAGATTTTCGCGCCGAAGGACATACTTTGGTAATCCGTTTAATGAATTACAATCGTTACGTCATCTTGGATTATATCGATATGTCCTATTTGATCTACACTGACACTCCAGCATCATCAACCACAAACAATATAAAGAGAGAGAGAGAGAGAGCAAGATCAATTGGTAAACACTGAATATTGCGAAACACGATCGTTAAAAATCACTTGCTTGCTAAACCGGAAGAAAAAGTATTCCCAACGCCATGACACATTCTGTCAATGATTTCTCTACTAATAAATCCTACTAGCAGAAGAATTTTAAAAAAGTAACGTAATTTCCTATACACTGGAATCGGTAACTTATATACTGTGGGAACTGCAGCGAGTATTCTGCGCTTTGCACGCAGAATTGTATTCTTGTATTCTATCCTGTTACGGACCAGAAAGAATTCCCAGCGAACAATAAGTCACAATTACATTTTGATAATCTCACAATATCACTCAGAGACATAAGTGTACACAAGTGGTGTCTTAAAAGTCTCATATCCCTGAGTATGACGTTTTTAATATTCTAAATACGCATAACTTTTACATATTGTTCTCCACCAGGATGTCCACACTTATGACTATTATATATCTATGTGTGAAATTTTAATATTTTAAATACGTATAACTGTCGCGTAATGGTATCTGAGTTTATTTATAAAATTACCTACCGACATGTACTTGCTATTTTGTAGGAACATGCTGCAATTCAATGGAATTCTCCGCAGTGTCGAATAATTGTTTATTTAGCACTGTAAGCAATTAATGAAAAGACAATACCACGGCGTTTAAGAGACTCGAAATTTCCAATGGATTATTTAAAGGATGCCAAGAGACGTCTGTTCTCTTCACGAGTTCACAACTCCAACTGGTACGTGTTTTATCTTTGTGATAACTCTTGAAAAGCAAAATGATACAAGATGACAATAATGACAATTCCACGTAAGAAATGGGGAACACTGGCTACCGCTGAGCGGATCCTTAACATGAACGTTTTATACGTGCCAATCATGCATATACATCACAATATATATTGACGGCTAAAACACTTGATCAAATTCATGATTTTGATAGGCCAATGATTGAGAATACACATTATATCTTAATTGTGATAAAAATCAAGAGAAGGAGAAAAAGTACAAACACGGGTTTTCTTCGTCAAACAAAATGTTGTAACATTTATTTGTCATATTCAAATTTTGATGAACAAGGTAAATTTACACAATCTGTTTCTATATACATTATTATTGACTCCGTTTATAATTGATTCTAAGATCCGAATGAAGACGTTGAAAGTATTCTACCGTGTAGTCACTGACAAGATAATTTATTTATTTCAATAATAAATGATCTAAGGATCGTGCATCGCGCGCGGACCTTCCCTTTCTTCGTGAAGATGCCGAAGGACACGGGTTCGCTCGACTCGTGCCTTGTCGTCAGAGATATCCTTAGGAGATAGAATAAGTCTTATCGATTCGATATACCGTATCGCCATTTCAATATGTAATTTTTTTACCTTTCGCAATCATAGATAAACAAAGGTTAACGGAGACAAAGAGAAAGAGAGAGCATACAGGTATATGTATTTCCTTATGCTCAGAATTCAATGACTTTTGCATTCGTTTCACATTCGATAAATGGAACAAAAGAAGAACTGAAATAAAAATCTGTTCAAAATGTTTGCTTTAATAATACCCTATGGTTGCAGACTCTTTAGACTTTGATATTAGAAAAAAGTATTGATAGTATTCATTTTGACGTATTACTTCTTTTTTACGTTATGCCTGTTGTCTGCTTTATTTTATTACTCACGCTGATCACACAGGGACTTTTGAGAATGATGGAAAGAAACCAGATAAGGAGAGAATTAAAAAATGTGAACCAGTCGGTGAAACTGAAGTATATAAAACTTGGATATATGTAAAAGGAGTCATCACTTCCTCCTATCAGATCCTATTGGACTGGATTACATTGTCTTTGCTTACTACGCCACGAAAACATTGTAGAAAGATAAAAATGGACTTACACCGTTCGAATCACCGGAGTGGAGTAGCTTCCAGCATAATTTTACACGGGTAATCATCCTGCTTCAGGATCCACCACGGCAGAGGATCTTCTCATAGAAAAAGAAAGAAAACAAAGTAAAAAGATGAGAAGAAAAATTTTTTTTTTAATTCTACAAAGAGCTAATAATGACCGTCAGCGCCGTCAACGGTGAAATATGAAACTAAACGAGACCTATGATACAGGTCGTAAAATTTGGCCCCTGGTTATCATTCATTTGTAAGACGAAGAAGGGTCAACCCTTTTGCAAGGTAAATGGCATTCGTAACAAAAACTTCCAAATTGAATAATGACGATATTAACCGGACGCAATCATCCGATGACTCAAAATGTTTAAGGAACGCCGCGAAAGGGACGCCTGTGGTCACGTGCATATATCACCAGATGTGAGTCACATACAGTTGTACCACGATTAATCCTGAGTACTTAATCGTGAATACGACTCACGTGCCTCAACAGAAGATTCATCCTACTGCACGTATGGTACATCTACGCTGTGTACAAAAAACAATCACAATCTACGTCTTTACCACGTCGGTATTTTTACTCTCATCCTTTTGGAAGCATGCCAAACTTTTATTGTTTTTTTTGCTCTAATATTTTTTTATCTAGCCAAGCTGTCAGAAATAGATTGCGCGGAATTACGCATTTTCGATGTTTCTGTGTCGCAACCTTATCGATGGATCTCTGCTTATACGAAGTCTTGTAATTTTAATAAAACTTTGTATTCCATTGATCCTTAATTCTGAGATTGATCATTAAGACTGATAATTTCTTATCGATATTATTATATGTTTGGTTAGTCGATAAGTAGATTGAATAAAATACAGTAATCGTTCTATAATAATATTACCTGCCGGAAGTGTGAGGTTCTTTTTGACAAAACCCAGCATATAAACAAACGAAGATAGAGAAACAGATATAGAATTTATTAAATTTACCATGAGTTTTTTTTCGAGAGGAAATTCTTTGTCATGTCAGCAATTACAATTATTTTCTGTCTTTTAATTCTGTCGTATTCATGAGTCTCTATTGTCATACGGAAAAGTATTTTGGCTATTGCCAATGGGGTGAAATAAAAGATACCCCCAAAAAAATGAATATACGCATATATAAAGTAACGAGTATTGACAAGGAGTGCGAGAGAGAGAAGGAATAAAGAGCACACAAAGAAAGAGAGTGAGTCGTCAATTATTCCAGAGAGCGAAGCATTCGTAAAAACATTATTTAAATTTATGATAATTAACCAATGAGCTATTTTGCAGCCACTGAAATCTTTCCTTCTTTCTTATTCTCGCTTTAGTTTCTCTTCTTCTTTTCTTTGCTACCATTTTTTGTCATTCCTCTACAAATACTTACTCCGTTTCAAATTGTGTACGAGTTCACGTATGACGAGAGCGGAAATTGTTTCCCTCTGATATGAAAATACCAATATCAAAAGGTATTATTGATTATATTTTTTATTGACATCTCCATTCTACTGCGCAATGACATCTTTATCAGATAAAAAAGAATGAATGACACAAACTTGAAACGTCACCGTTATGAATGAAGCTTATTGACCTACAAATATAATTCTTAATACAGCAAGAAAATTTTGCAAAATATTAAGTCATATTGTTTCACTACACTTCCTGATAGCGTTTAATGATCTTTGTGAAAATAAAAGTCGCTGCTTGATCTTGAGCGTTTTTTTTTATATCTCCTCGCTTTCTTTCACTCCATATTATTCACTCAATTATTATAATCGGCAATTTTCTCGTACTCTCTCGATATGACTATTGCTTACAGCCTGTGGGGTATTCATGAGAATGACTTCAGAAATTTTTTCTATATCGTTCCAAAGAAAATGGCGTGACTACGGTAACGCAATAAAAATTGTGACAGTGCGACGCATTAAAAGAAACAACCGCGAAATTTGTATAAGAAACATTTCCCGTACCGTTAAAAACATACGAATCATACTATCTGTTCGCAAAGCCGTAATAGTAAGTTTAACTAAAACTCACCTGAAAACAGGAGGTAATTTCACGTCTGGTAACTTCCGATAATTGTGTATCTCACAGTGGATCGATGAAACGATCAGCAGAAAGTCCATGAAAGTTAACGATTCGGCACGTGCACCAACCGTCGATTAATTTCATTCGATTTGAATGACAAGATAAAAAAAGAAAGATCATCAAAATTCAATATAGGAATTTTAAACAAATGTCTGAAAACTATCTTTACACCTTGTCACATTATTTAATTGGACATGATGCTCGTCGGTTTAATTGCCTTCTCTTACGATACGAGGTAAAAGGCGGGAATATTTAAATGTTCAAAAAGGGCTTCTGTCATTTGAATGGCCACATGTTTACGCGCGTTTGCGCACTACTGTCATTTCCCTTGGGCAAGTAATTCTTACGGCTCAACCGATTCCACAGTAACTGAGCCGATCGCCGTGCTCGGCAGTGAATTTATATCAGAGCCTTTCGAAACGTCACCTCCACGGGAGAGTCCAGTATAGTTGGTTCTCTGGGTGTTAACCTAGTTGCGCGTGCGGGAAGGATTGTCGTCAGCAAGAGACAGAGAGAAGCAAAATTAAACCTCGTGGAAGACAGTGGGGAGTTTTCCGATGAGGTTAGAACAGATTCTGCTTATGAAAAGAGCGCGAGGGAGAGAGAAAACACGATGAAAATGTATTAACAAGAAGGGGATGCAATTAAATTGATTAGAATGGTTAATGATCGATGATAATTGTGGTGATCATGGAGCATTGGATAACACCTTAGCGGGCATATCAATTAAAGGCGCTTGTTATCCTCGCCCGCTGTGGTTTTATAACGTATTTTAATATGTGTTACATATCATTTTCTTCTTCTCTTTGCTTCATGGCGAATAAACATTACAGCTAGTTATTTACATATCGATGAAGAATTAATCAGATATTCCAATCCGACTTTATATTCCCGACAATATGTTTTGGCTATATTTTAGGTTAGCTTTGTGTATGTCATACGGGTCTTTAGACAGTGCCAAAATCAGGAACGTTGTAAATGGTATATATTTATGTATCATTATTACAGCATGTTTAATGGCAGCCTGTGAAGGGGAGAAAAAGAAGTTTAGTCTCTACTCGGTTGCGCAGATTCACATGAACGAAAGAAATTTTAATGATATTTGACAGCTGTTATCATTAAAACGTCGTTATGATTAATTCGTCGTTATGTTTGCGCGAAAAGCAATATAAAACTGGCGCATACCTTTCCCTGGATTTACGTGCAATTGGAGTATTATGATACATGCTACATTGGGGCGAATAACTTGGCTGGTGAGTATAAACATATCTTTTTTTTTTACAATTTTTCCTCATGATCCTGAAACTCGGTTAAACGCAATTGAAATGGTAGAGAATTGAGATTTCAGAGTAACGAGATGCGACCAGAATTAGAAGTTCGCACGAATATTTACACGAAACGACTTCCTGTGTTTTACGAAATTATTTTTCGGCTTTCCGCCGGCATACACCAAAATTACTTCTTTCTATTTATAATAGCAGACAAATAAAAACAATTGTATTTAGAATTTAAAAAAAATTGTGTAGTAACGTGTCATACAATATTCCTTTTCTAATCGATCATTCGTGCATTCAAAAACTTTTGCGAGAAAAATAAGAGTGAACGTCGCTATTGCGATATATGAAACTGACGACGGCCAAAAAACCGTGCGAAAATCGTTAAATAAGGGAAAGAACGAAATGCGAGCGAGAATTACCTAGTTGTTAAAAATCCGTCAGAAACGCCTGCTGTAATTTTGAAAATTACGTAAAGCAGATGGAAGACAATGATCTCACGGGGTCGAAGGTTTATTTCCACCATTAAAGTCCTTTGTAGAATTTATTGCCGAGAAATGTCATTTATGGACATTATCATAATCCTTACGTGATTACAGCTGCGACTGTATAGGACATACAAACTATCGATACACAAGTCAAGTACCCTACCGATCTCAATATCAATAATACGATTGATCGATAACAATCAGAAAAATGATTGATCGTCATTAAATTCATGAAAAATAAAATTGAATAAAATCAAGGTTAGTAGAAATAATGGCGAATATCACTCGTTATAATAGAAGCAATAATAACAATGGTAATGACAAAAATAACCCTTGTTTTTCTCTACGTCAAACACGGCCATTATATAGATATATAAAAGATTTTACATATGCAGAACTTATGTAGCTACTGCACCGTAAGCAGTGATCAGATACGTATATATATATAATGTAGAAAATTCACTATGAGATAATTCAAAGTATGCAGGCTAATACGTTTCCACATATGCAGTCAGTTTACATGCACATCTAGTTACGTTATAATGCAGGTCATCTTATGTAACTAGAGACTCAACTTAATGTCACCTTCCGTATTCAATGTTATTCGGAGCTATTGTGCCACGTGAAGATGGTTCTACCATAGGAATTTATAGAAATCAAATAATCGGGCCAACTTTAGCTGGCACAATAACTCCAAATAATACATTACAAGAAAGATGATGTCCATAGCTGGGGACACTTTTTTTTCTTTCATCACTTAACCTGATATTTAATTGGCGATCGCTCAGGCTCAAAATATCTCGCGTTAAAACATTGTTTCGATCAAAAGTCGGCGGGTCGTGTACTACGTCTCCCAAACGTGCAAAACAGTCGGTCGCAGACAGCTGAACGTCCGGGAGACGTGATTTCCGGTAAAGTGTTTGACCAGAAGTAAGATGCGCAAAGATAAATGATCACATGTAAAAATAGTACGCTTAGTCAGAAGATCATTTAATTTTTGTGTAAACACAGTCATATTTTACATATGCTCGAGTGTCACAAACGTTTGGTACCAACCCGTGAGGACGTAGATTATATATATTTTTTGTGTTTCCAGTGAATCCCATACCACTAATTGTTGCCGTACCTATCGCTTCTATTGAAAATTCGACGTCAGAAGAAGCAGACGTTAATGAACCAAAGTGTGATATGCGAAAGAAGGAAGAAAAAAAATCAAACAAATACAACTCGCAAAATATAATATTTTGCGCAAGACTTTGATTGACCTCTAGACGGTCATTCTTTGAGGATCGAAAAATTTTCAACGAACGCCGAGACATGATTGTATGTAAAACGTCAATTAATGTTTATTGAATTGTATTGATCTTTATTTTTAATTTTGAACAATTATTTTTTACAGAATATTTATTAATACGTAATTAACCAGACGACCATTGGGTCCGGCTGCTCTTTGCGATATATTTCGCTCATGTCTGATATAAGAGTTAATTTACACGAGTCAACTCAAAGAAACGTACACCTACCTGGACACGTATATCGGAGTAAGGATTTTAATTATGCAATTACACTTTGAAAGAAATGTGATTGGGTGTCATTAAATGTAGTTAAGAACTTAAAAGATCGTCATAGGGGGTTGATAATGTAACGCGTTGTAGCAGTACAACTACCAAGGTAGCATATCGTCTTGAAATAGCTTGTGATAAACTGTATACGAATGTACAGCTGCGTAATGCAACAGATGACTAAAAGATATGATATAATTAAAGTGGAGATTCATACATTTTCAGGATCGCGTGACAAAAAAATTGCAACAGAAGGATTAAAAAAAATTGTATAAGCAAGCACAAAGTAACAGCCATACATTGACTTAGTTAGCATTTCCTGCTAAGAGATTTAATAGCTTTAAAATCCCTGCACGTAATTATTACATCCAATCAAAACGATGTGAATTTTGTGTTGGCAGAACTGTCATAAACGTGATGAATAGCAAGCAGCTGAAGCTGGAGTAGTATTGAATCTCAACTATGTCGTTCGCTCTCTTATGCATGTAAAAGCCGATAAGTCTGTCTCTTGCACTCATGTCAAGGTATAACAGATTCTGAAAATCCTAAAGGTCGTCAGACATTCGATCGCGTCTATGAAAGGTATCCCCAGCAGCCAGCATCATTCTGTATCGTTGTCTTTGTCAGACACGTGTAATCGCCAATCGCACCGTCTCTCTCGCACTCACGGTCACTATAGGAAAATTGAAAAACAAGGTACCTATACCTTCTTTATCGAGCTACGATATTTTTATTTTCTATATCATATCTATGAATAAAATGCGAATTTGAAAATGATAATAGACGGTCCACCGTACTCAGTGTCAATATTGCACAATGTAGACAGATCAGTGTAAACCGACGTGAAAAAAAGGGAAAAGAAGAAAGAAGAAATAAAGAAAAGTATCGTCGTCCTCGAGGCTTACGAGGCGTGTGCACGCAGTGTCGCCAGTCAGATTTTCACGTCGCAACATAAGAATCGACCCACACGCGACCCAAATCGACGTCGCCAGAAGAGGATTATCTGGTTGGACAAATTGAAATTCAAGTGGATCCCAAGGAGCGAGTAAAGGGTTTCGACAGGAGAATAAAAAGTAACAATGAAATAATACATAAAAATTATTATTGTCAGATATAACAAAAAATAATAACGGTCAATAATTTGCATACATGTGTATATACACGACGTTCAGGCAACCTCAGTGCAGTCTGACTAAGCCAATGTTACGTATTGATATACGTTATTAACTAATCCAAGTATACGTGTACTCTTACGCAGTGAACACGACATATGAATATGAGTACGTTGTCATAACGTCGAGACATTAAGCAAAGTATAGCATCAGAAATGAATGTCTGTAACGCCGATAATGATGGGGATGCTAATGGCCGTTATAGGTACTGAATTGTATATGCCAGTTATGTATAAACATACATATGTATATATGTGTGTGTGTGTGTATATATGTATATGTATATGTATATGTATACACTACATAATAAAATAGTACAGAGTAATGGTGAAGGCGAGTCCTCAGAGACGGCCTAGAGGTATGACTTATATGGATTGTAGTCATTTTTATCCCTTTTTTTTTATTAATAAACAGTACTGTATATCCCCTTGTACGTACACAGGTATATATATCGTACGGTCGCTGATGAACGTTCGGATTTCCAGGACTTCGAAGCCAAGGTCCCTACGCCTTAGGGCGCTTTACAATTGGTGACAGGATGAAATTCAATAATCGAGAAAATTCTCGTTGACTCACGAACGGAACGAAATAGCTGTAAGTATATATATAGATATAGTAATAATGTTCGAAAAATTGTTTGAATTTCATTTGTTTTAGTTTTTAGTTCTGTTTCTCTCCATAGAATCATATTTACAGAATATTCCTTGATGTGTATATATTTCTAAGCGTGCATTGCATGAATCGGACATAACGTACGACACCTCGAATGGAATTTCACGTGAACGACACGCCACTGGCTATACCTGGTGAAGATAATTGTTCTATTTTGTAAGATACGAGCGACGTAAACAATTGTCACTGGACAGTATCCTTTCCGTGTTTGGCACATATGTAAGAGGTTATGTATTGACAATGGCACTGTATTATTTGTCAGATCTTTATACTGGTACCGACATTGTGCTCCTCTCCTGCACATAACAAATGTCAATAACGTCGCGTACATGGAGACTAGAAGTCCTGCGACATCGACCTTGCTTTCTAATAAGTTCCTAGCACTAGAATAAGGGGACTTCCTTGTCTCGAGTTCGTTCCACCTTTCTTAAGGGAGAACAAGAGCAAAATTTTAATGATCTGGACCAACCTGTACCATTGCATACAACAGGAAGGATGATGGGAACCGCAGAAAGGGACCAAGAGAGGTTGATTATGATGGATGGAAATAAAATAGATAAAGAAAAACAATGATCAAGGACACGGTGTAGATAGTTATTGAAATGTCAATCAGAGGATGATATGGAAACGAGATATCCAGGATATTGAATAGATAAGTCAATATAGATATATAGGCTTTAATATAATCATTTAATTAATGTAATGTATTATTATACCTTTGTATCTGTACAGACCCTACAAATTGATTAAGTTTGTGATTTTGATTGATTAGATTCAATTCCAAGAAGCGATCCTGATCTTGGTCTAATGAAAAGTCGTATCGCGTCCATTGCCAAATTTGTAATCGGGCTTTGTCGCTCTCACGCCTACTTATAGATGTGATACGTATATAATATATGCTATAGTAATTTCAATATACTTTAGCAACTTTTGATGTACTATATTATACAGGAGCATAGGACTTGTGTATACGAATGGTATTGCATTAATATTTGTATTGTATATACATTAATTCTCTTATCTTTTCACTTAGACTTGGATCCTTTTCTCCGTGGCCTTGCCATTGCTCAGGATCTCAAGAAGTCTGCGTCTCTGGCGACTGTCCCCGGAATTGGTACCAAGGCCCTTTGCTGAGAAACTGATTCGCTTCCTCGTATGTTAATATACAGCTGCGGAAGTTTCCGGCTCGGGTTGGACTTTAAGATAGTAAGTGCTACAAAGTGTTACTTGGGACGCGTATTTTAAATGCGTTAATTAGAACCTGCTCGCCTCGAGCTCATTAAGCATTAACGAGATTAGAGTTTTTCGCTGATTCTAATGTTCTTACAGTGCAAATGAAACCGACGTCATTCTGGCCCGACAATAATGCTGGAGTTAATGCGTGGCTGGTACAGCTGAAAAAAAAAAGAGTATAAAAAATAGATATATGATGATAAGGAAATATAATAAGCGTGTGCTAACGACATTGTGAGATATGGAAGAGTGACAGAGAGTAATATTTAGAGAGAGAAAACGTTAAACAGCAGTAAAGGAGCAAAAAATAGTAGACAGCCCAATTAATGTTATAGCGAACTACGCAAATTGTTTGATTTACATTATTAGATCGTTATGATATTATTATAGGTGGTCATTAGACTTACGTAGATAAGGAAAATAACGTAATCTTTCGATAAACGTTTGTCTCGAAGGAACGATATTTTTCAATATGACAACAATTTTAATCGTCCGATATAACGTTTCGTTGAGAGTTCGACAAATATCGATTACAGGTGGAAGTAAACATTTTTTTTGTTTGTCTTTCATTTAAATTTAACCCGTTGTAACTTTTAAACGTGATTTTATATTACAACATCAAAAATCAGACGTGTATTACAAATTATAACAGCTGCGAATTCAGGTAGAATAATTTGTTATTTCGATAAGATGAAAAATGGGTTGCGGTGCTCGTGGGGCGAACGGCTTGTTGAGGACTCAGTAGTAGGAACTAGAGAGGTGAACGTGGGTGGATTGATGGGGAGCGTCGCGACGCGGGACGTCGACGAGGATTATCATGGAAGATATAATAAACGCATTTCATGACAATACAAATAATTGATCGACCTATGGATTCTGTCCATCGCGAAATAAGGATAATTGTATCGGATATAAGATGATAAATAATAATATAAGAGATAATTAAATGAAAAAAAATATATATATATATATATAAGTAGCACAACAAAAAATACGGGACTGTATGTAATTTATATAGCAGAAGCAAATCTGTGTCGACAATGAGAGGCGAGAAATTTTGTTTAATGACCTATTCGAATTCGGGTCAAGTACACGTGGTACAGTATGGTATCTGTAAGGTATAACGTAAGACAAAAGATTGGGAAATGATGGTTTTGTATTTTTTAGCAAGAATTAGCGAATCAGTCAATCAGGATAACCCATGAAAATTCCACGAAATAATTTGGCGGGTCTTTCCAGTTGAATTTAGGACATCTTTCTCCTAGACGTTTCAGATCATTCTATACCTATGAAAATCATAATGCCAGCGATTAATATAACTTCTGGGAATTAAAAGAAATAAAAGTAATCAAAAGGCGTGCGATCGAAGCGTGGCGAATCAAAATCGCATTTGATAGTTAATATATCCCGTGATCGGATGAATCATCGAAAGTGGTAATAATTATTCCGGATAAAGACATGAATGCGTTACGCCATAATGACGGGGTTATTAAATGATATCTACTAGATAAGTCTCTAGCAGCGAATGAATTTCAAAAATTATTTCTCAAAGCTAAAATCTACTTTTATTAAACAAACAAAAAAATAGAGAAAAAGGCCTCCGGGAACAAATAGTATTTATAATGATTTTTTTTTTTGATTCATCAAAATTATTCGAAAATCAGTAAACCAGCGGCACGTGCCTAATGATGGTGCAAAAAAAACACAAAGCCAGACTATCTTACTGCGGTGTACAAAAGCGGGAAAATAAGGATCTTATAAATAATCCGAAATCATTTAGTTGTTCTTTTAGTTAGCGACTGTGACATAATATCAAATTACAAAGGCGTAACGACAATTCACACAATACTTAATGAGTTTTTCAAATATCTGTAATAATGTCAAACGTGTTAACACGCACTTAATAGCCATGTACATATGAATTGACACAATAGGCAAGTTATACATATATTCATAGCTATCAGTGACGTAAGAATCCAGATACGATTAACTCATCAATAACAATTATATACAGACTTTAAACTATCGATAAAGCATTAAAAATAGTAGACAACAAAAAAATATGAATCTCTTATCTATAGTGTTTTCGTATATTTTCTCAGGAAAGAGATGACGTAGCGCTTATCACATAAATACTTAGATTACGTGATACGTATTTATGACATAATGCAGGTATATGCACTGCCAGTAATAAGTTCAAATTGAGTCGTACCACTGTAATCAGGCTTCTATACGTTTGTTATGTGCAACGCGCACGTGCGTTTGGAATATCGAATTTCACTATATAATTTAGAATAAAACAGAAACAATACGACTTGTACAAATTCGTCTAGATTATACTACAGTTAAAATGTAGCAAAAGTGACAGTGGTGACTGTAGTGAAAATTGAAAAGTCGATCGAGTCAAATTACACAATAGAGCGTCCAGGTGACTTTCGCAGGAAATCATTGAGCCATTCAGTAATGGCGTTATAACTATGGAGGATATTCAATAGAGAATTTTATTATAGATACGCCTACTGTATTATCGTATAATCGATGTATGTACGTCGTATCCTTTTTTTTTTTTTTTTTCAAAATACGTCCCAACATTTTTGGGTAAAGTAACAAATTTTCTCAGATATTGAGACTCGTCAAAGTTCCACTTTGCGACCTGCCAAAATATTCTATTTGATTCGATACCATATCAATATATTTGACTTCTCTTTCTCTTGTTCTCACGTATATATGACAATCGATCTATCCTTTACTTGTTTACACGACTGGAAATAAAGCATGGATTTATTAACCTGAAACGTGACATTCAATTTTCATAGTTAATTAACTCACTTTTGTAATTAGTCAATGACCGATTGCCAGTGTGCAATTAAATTGTAAAAACAGTAGTCCAATTACCAGACGTGAGGTGCAAGTGAGATGCTGCCGGCATTTAAGATACAAATGAGAGGAAGAATTCTTGAAATAATATATTGTCAAACCCCATTTTTCTCAAATTGGATCAGGAGAGAAGAGTCAAAGATGATCTGATTGATATCAAAATTATATATATATATATATAATATATATATATATACTTTACTTTGATGTTCTGAGAGATATAGAACGATACTTTGACGCGTTACGTATTTCCACAGTCAACGATTACAGTCTGTACGTAAGTATATAGATATATAGCATGCATATCCTTTGCATTTACGTACACGTGAATACGGAACATTATGCAATGTCTCATAGAACCTTGGCAATGACCAACGTACTGTAACTCACCGTGACGCACACGAGTGTCATTAACTCAGACAGGAGGGGAAAAAAAAAATTACGTGGTTTTGAAATGCTGGTGCATATACATATATAGATAAATAAATCTGGCCAATTGGTTGAAGATGCGCTTAAACGTCGGTAAAACGAAGTAAGAGATATTCAATGTTTTTTTTTTATTGTCGAAGAGTCTGTCGGTGGAGATACGGAATGTCAATATTTATTAACAGCTAAGGATGACCTGACGTTTGTTGAACATTGTGGAATGTAGAATGTTGCTAGATGATATATTATGTATAGTAGATATATATATATATATATATATATATATATATATATACGTGATGTTCCATGGATAGAGCGTTTAGATGCATGCTTTTGTGGTGAAATTAATTATTTGATTGGAACAAATAAAGATGTATAAGGATTGGGATAAGAACATCTAAACGTGAAATGCCAGTGGAACTGTTTATTCGATTAACAATCATCAGTCCATACACTTAATATACATGATTCTGTTGAAGGGTAATACGAGTGTTACTTGCGCTTAGTGTTATCCTAAGTAAATGTGATCGAGAAGATTTTCATACGTCTGGCTAGCACACTATACATACCCAAGTTGTTAATTATTCTCTACGAATGGCTAACATAGGAAATTAATAGTTGACAGAGTGCACTTCACATCGAAGAGTAAGCGTATCATATTAGACTCCACGAGTAGGCTCTACCATTTCCTCCAAATGTCTTGCAGCTCTTTGATATTTAGCAGTGTATCCGTAATAATAATAGCCCTGGTGATCTTTGTGCTGCGCAATTGCTGCCTTAACATCGGCATGTAGCTTCCTCAGCTTTGCTAGCTCTCCTTGCAAGTATATATGCTGCATGTACTTCTCATATTCCTTTTGTGGATTTGGATAGATGTAACGTGCTATAAATCTTGAAATTGGATGCTGCAACCAATAATGAATTTAAAGAATTCGATTGAATAATATAAAGAATAGTTTCTATTCATGATCACTCACTCTTTCGTATTCATAATTACTGGGAGTATATCCTTCTGGTATTGGCTGTAGAGTAGCTGGTCCTATAAAGACATTAACATAGAGAACAAGAAGAGTCATAGGAATCGCACCAAGCAGTAAATAGAAGTGACATAAATCTTTGGTCTTGTCCCACTGCCAACGACTTGGGATAATTACAAACGTTCTTTCATGATCAGACATGACTCTGCGTGGAACTGTAATAAAAAGTATATATTAATTGATAACATAATAGAGAATAACAGAACGTAGGGCACCACTGATACCCAATTGAAACATGAATTAATACGTTCCTGAATACACTTTGCTGACTGTTGCGTAACAAAATAAACGTGCATTCTTCGATACTCGCGGAAAACATGAAAGAAAACTATATCTACTGTGACTAGATCTTATTAATTATATGTACGAACCATTTTGAGTGAAGTATTTCGGTATAAGTTTAACATTCTTCGCAATATTCAGACCCGCAGGTCTCAACATGCTACTCCACACCGCCATGTTTGATAGCACAGACACGAACAATTCTATGAAATTGGTACCTACATTATCAGCATGTTCAAAGTAAAGTATTTTTTATCCTAATAATACTTAAACCGTTTCAAATGTATCCACGAGAAATTATAATAAATGAACTGATCATTACGTAAAATTATTTAGGAAAATTAAATATATCATTAGCATCATACAGGTACGTATTCCAAGTTACCTTCTGGACACTTATATGTAACGTCATCTCTTCGTCAACTCTTGAAGTTCCTCAACCTTTGTAAGACGGAATGCATATTGACAGGCGCTTTTAAAATCAGTATGAAAATTACTTGCTTTAGTGCGAAGCTCGGCGCTCCAGCGTCTAGAAGTCTTAATATTCATTCAGTTTTGAAACATCGTTCAATAAGCACATCACAATATCTAGTCATAGCAATTAACGGACAGTACTACTTGAACTGCTGGGCCTTATTTTCTTTTCTCAATTGATTTCAAACTGAAAAAGTCATATTCCGGAATTCGAAGTCAACAATAGGACATGGCGCCAGAACTGAAATCACTGCTGCGCATGCGCAACATTCCCACTCCGCAACCATCCAGCCTGTTCGGGCGTGCTAGCGCTTCGGCTCATTGTCGCTCGCGACGCGGCAGACTTCGGATCGATCACAGCATGTTGAACGACTAACGTTGGGCAAGACTAAGTCTGAGCGGTATTGTGAGCAGGCTGGAGTGGCACTGGAGCTTGTTTCACTTGTGACGTGCATCTCTGAT
>JARPRG010000626.1:354340-379948 GCA_031001745.1 Hartigia nigra | reverse complement strand
ACTAGAATACCCCTCTTTCAGGACCACCATGTCTGACTAATAAACTAAGCCAAAGCTAAACCGAACCACGTTAAACACTGCAGATAGACCATGCAGAAGGAATGAGTTCAGTCATGGCATAACATCACACGCACAACTGGAACTCCAATTGTAATGCCACTCTGGCCCCCACACTGCGCCACTCAGGACTGGGCATGCTCGTCGAGGCGCTCATGGCGCCACGAGTGACACGCACCGTACCATGCCTGGAGCGGCAATGAGCCACAGCACTGCTGGCGCGTTGAGCTGACCGGACTGGCGCAGAGTGGGGGAGTTCAAGCTGCGCGCACATGTCCTCTAAAAATTTAGTGAAAGGAAAAATAACAAATATAGAATTTAACTGGAATATCCATAAAATCTTTATTCATACATTTAGAATAAATACAAAACATTTTTTAAATCACGATCAATTATTTCAATAGCATTATACTGATTCGCCAATGTAGTGAAATTTAAATGCGCCTAACGATATGCAACCGCGCTTACACGTTATTACACTTTACTCGCTAGTACGTGCAGAAAATTCTCGTGCCATTTCAGAGATGGCGCCACACACTCAAACAAAATTTCCGTTGTCCTGTTGAGTGGAAAGATTCAGCATACAAAACTACATCACTCAAGTGTGACATTTCGCGACTTCTCTAATAAAACTTATCAATAACTCGATCGAAATTATTTGAGACATTAAAAAGACGAGACTATATAAAATTATAACATCATACGAAACCCTCGTCACTTGCGTCAGCAATGAATAGGCGACAAAATTCTAAACAGAACATATAATTAGGCACTCCTAAAGTACGTGGGACGTGTTTGACTTCATGTATATTGTACATATATTGTATACCTTGTACCTTGGTAACTCTTTGCTAATGTTGAGAATGTATTATCGTACCATTAATCTGACAAGTCTGAAACCGGTACCGTAAAATAAAGAGACAAATCGATTCCACAGTACAATCCCAAATCTCCCATAAACGGATGCAAACTAAACACATTAGTGATCAGAATGACATTATGCAATTCTTCCATTCATTCTTGTATTTTCGAAATATCCACAACGAGCTAAGCGATCTATTCTAGTATCTAGGATCATTGCCAAAAATAATAAAACAAGCCCAACACTGCAGTCCACAAAGAAGATCTTAACAAGGCGTGTGTAAAGTTCAACGCGCGTTATAAAAGTGCAGCACGCATTTCAGATACGTCAGAATGAATTGCACAGGGTAAGTGTCTTTGTAAAATTAAACTAAAGCTTTTACTTAAATGCGGCCTGTCAAAAGAAGCTACATAGAAACTGGCATTAACCTTACCAATGTCAATGTCACTAAAACGAACTGCTGTCGCAATAAGCCAAGGCGATACTAATTCACAGCCCCAGCCTAAGAGAATCTCCGATAAAATAGAAATGTAAAATTCTGTTTCTAAATTACAGGCTTTAAAGAAAGCATTGCATGCAGTATCTATGTGCATCAATTGACATACAAATCGTTAATTATATAATGCCTTCCAAAGATCCTCATCTGGAAATGATAATACATTGTGATATAATCATTCGTTAATCCCAGTGATTATTTATTACACGAAATTAGGTAGTCGATCTTGACAACCGGTATACATTTGATAATCACGAAAAACAACAGGTTATAATCTACTGTACAGATGTTACTAGTAGATATTGAAAAAATGTATTACGGCATTTGCACAGAATAAAAATTCCAAACTGTATACACGTAACGTTCCTCTATTGTTCCTAACAATTTCTTTTAACACATCTTCAAATAAATCTAAAGTAAAAATTACAATCTATTCTACGTATCGTTCGGCTATAGTGTATTGTGCTTCTTCCTAACGCAATCCAATCGCATGTAATCGACGTGCGGCTCCGCGTAAACAGCTGTTTAATACTTATCAATTTGAGTCAAGTGATCAATTGAACTTAGCAAAGCATTTGTAAATTAGCCGCGACACTGTATAGTCAAATACTCGTGATCGAAGAGCTTCTCGATGGATCCATATAATAGATGGTCTTCGGAGATTTTGTTCGAAAGACTGCGTGGCTTTTTGTTTTGCCTCGCTGATATGCTTTTGGACATTTTTTTTTTACAGCGTGAAGATGATGGTACGTGATGTCATTAATGCTGCATCAATTAGGAATAACCTGAAAGATAGAAAAGATCATTTAGACTTGATTAGTAATATTTTTTTTTCCTAATTAAAAAAACAAGTTTAGACTTCATACGTTTGTCTTTAATCCCACGTTTGTGATTGAACTCATATGTCATCGGTATATGTGTGACACATGCTGGTAAATCAGTAAAATCAAACTATAGAGTATCGATGATTATTATTAAAATTAGTAATATCTAACATGATTTTGAACTTGGCGAAAACATCTTATATGAAACAGTTGATATATGTGATTCAATCATACATATGAAAGATCCGTCAAAAGTTCTATCTATATCAATGAATAATCTGTACTATTCGTGGAGATAACATTCGATGTTATTTAGCTAGTCAACTGATGTGAACTTGTGCCGTCACGAAGTTACGTCGTTGGTTATTTCGAAAATATTCAGCCTTTCCCAGGAAATGGCGAAATTTTACGTCAATACAAGTTGAGTAGTTGGAAAACGATTGAACGCTACTGATTTTGTGTGTTTTGTGCAAAAGTAAAAAAGATTGTGTCTAGTACACTGTCGGTAAGGTCGTAAAAGACAAAATATCGGTAAAGTAGATCCGGATAGGATTTTTGTTTTAGTGTACAAATCACTTCAAATAAAGGCACTTGCGGCACTTGCGTTTACACTACACTAAGAGAATTACTTGAACGAAGAATAACGTACAGTTTGTCCACAAGTTCAATTTTTGTTTTTTACAGTTCGCAAACAAAGCAATTCTTCGAGAATGGCACTCGCGGTTTTCTTCTAAATTACGTACACATATATTATGCAAAAAAATAAATTTAAATTCAAAATCATCCGCAAACATATTTTGTCAAAAAAATTGTTATCAAATCTAAGTATACTTTGCTAGAAGACTTCTTCGTTTTAAATCTATGAAGACACACATTGTACTCGTGGATACAAGTGGATACGTGGATACTTTATACAAGCTGCATATACTCGCACAGATACCCTAATACCATGTATGAGCAACGCGCACAGTTTCACTACAGTTGATACTCATAGGCAAGCATGAAACACGCATACGCCGGGGATCGTCCGAAACTTCCAAGACGACGGCGGTCAGTCGCGGTTCGGTCACCGCACCAAGAGGACGTAGGAGAGTTTTTTTTTTGGAAAAGACAGTCTCTCCCTCTACACCTCTTTTGTTAATCTGCTCTTGCATCTCTTCGTAATCATAGTCTTCGAGCATTCGAAAAATCCATTTGTGCCGGAACGACGCGACTTTGATTTTTATCTACCTCCGCATCCTCTAAATAAGTTTTTGACACTGGGTGGGATATCGTTTAAATATTTTTCCGCTTTCGAGCCTCTTCCATTGCTTCCCAAAGAAATCTTCACTGCACTCCCTGTAAGAAGAATAAAGACTACAGTAAATAAAGCAGGTAAGTTTTTATCAAGGTTCAACAATCGTTATGGTCATTGTCACTAGTCTGATAGCACCGCAACATGATGCTGTCAAAAATATTGGAATTTCATTTTTAACATTCCAAGTAAGTACTAAATATTCTCAATAGATTCCAGTACGTTCTGAGCATATGCAGAGAGTACTCATACATCTGAAAAATATCATTGTGCTATATGGGCATGAGAATTTTTCAAGGAGACCCAGAGTTCAGGAAGTTTTCAAAATGGATGAAGTTAATCCTAACCCCTAACCAAAGTCCATAATATCAGAATAATTTGTGATGCTTGTGCAAGTTTGAATTTTTTTCATTTTCTATGAAATAAACGTGTTACTTACATCTATGCGAGACAATGCAATAGTCGTTGGAATTTTATGATCGTATGCTTCGAGTTAGTACGTCATTGTGCAACCTAGTGTCATTATATCTGCAGTAACAATATTTCCATCGTTTCGCTCTACCTTAGACTATGATTTCTACGCGGTTCCCCCCCACTGACTATACACAACAAGGCTTCGCAAGTTGCTTCGATTGCTATAATTCCTTGCACTTTGAACACTTCAATTGTCATTTTTCTTACTGCCAATATCAAAGATGATCTTGTATTTCGCGTACAAATCAAACTGTCATTTACAACGATAGCATTCTAGTCAATAAAAAAAAAAAAATTACAACATACATTTATACTGGGTCAAACGAACAGCTGCACGCGTGCTATTGAGGTATTATCGATTGATTTTTTCCCCTTTCGCCTTATTATCGTGGTTTAGCTTTATCGATTCATCTGGCTTTTGCGATACGTAATCACGCTAATTATGCAACAGGTTCAATAGGCGTGCACTCGTGAAACCACGCGGCTGATGAAAAATGCTATAAAAATTTCGCTGAGCAAAAAATAAGTGAAAGAAATACGAAACTTCAGATACTCAAGCATCCTGAGTATATAATATTGTACAAATATTTTTTTGCAATGAAATTCGCGGTTATGGGCTCGCTTGGAAAACGGAAAGAAAAAGATTTCAAGCCAGATTAGATAATGGCTACGCCGTAGTGAGACTAGCGTACAGATACGTTTTTGTCTGTGAAAATAATTTCTTTCCTTTATATTTATTCGCTTTCTTTTTTTATTGCAAATAAACGCTCCATATAACGCCAGGGAATAATAAAAGATTTCCCTGCACGTTTCTTCCGCAGGAACGTGAAATGGTGCTCGGGCAGAGAAAGCAGCGGAGGAGTTGACGGCTCTTTCTTGGGAAAGAGAAGAATATCCAAGGACACTGATTTTTGCGTCGGCCTCGATAACAGATAAGGGTCGATTATATGTTAAGACGCCAATAAAAAAAAAAATATATATATATACACGCATACGGTACTATAAAAAGAAATCTAGACAGCCAAAGAAATCATCATGGATCCCTACTCGTTGAGGTGAGTCAAAGAAAATTGTAATATTGAAAAAAAAAAAATGTCCAAAGTTCGCAAACATTAGTATCTATCGAATATCTAATAGGATTTATTCAGATAAGGTATGCGAATTATTATAAATATCAATGAACAGAAATAAGGCTATAATATTGATCGTGACATTAATTTGATTTCTGTTGGATATCTTGGATAATGGCGGTCGCCATGAAATGTCGTTAGAAAAAGGTTTTCCTTAGAACACCATAGGCTTTTAATATATCCAGTGATGGAATGTTGTACTGTTAATGGTTTGTATAATCTATAGTTAGAGAGCCATGCAATCGATGACTGATAATAATACATTGTCCCACTTTGATGTAAACTCTGGGTACGGAGGAAGAAGCGTAAAACCATAGAAAATTACATATATATATATATAGATATATTACAGAGGTACTAGTGGATAGCTGCCACGATAAAAGCCGCGAGGCTGCTATGGACGGTTGGTGGAAGCCATTGTGCTTCTGAGAATCGATATTGTATAAGGGAGGGCAACAACCCTTAAAGTAGAGTAGTAGAAGAGTTCTCACGGTATAACGACATCACGTTGTTTGGCTCTGCAGTTCATTTCCCTAACTTACCTAGAAAACTAAATTTTACACAGCATTCTGCACCTGATGTAAACGGGGGTGGAGATGGAATCCATAGACGTAGACAAAATTGCACCTGCCAACCTGTTGTTTGTTAGAAATTTGTTCCAGTGAGCTTCTTTGATTCTTGGGATGCTGTCAATCTTCTGGAAGAATCTCTTTCTCTCGTATCCTCTCTCTCTGTAAAGAATAATCCAAAATAAATTCTAAGAATTTAGAAATGACAGTCAGTGGGCTTCCCTCTTTCTGTCTCTGTCAGTCTGATCTTTCCTTTTCAAACTGGTTCTTCACACAGGACAGAGAACAAGAGAAGAACCCATACCCAACTATACCAGACCCTTCTAGATTCTATCCCATCGAAAAGATAGGTCTGTCAGTAGGGAAGGTCCCTCCCCCCCATTGGTCCCAGAATAAAATCTTATATACGCAGCACGGAGTCTTACGTCACTCCTGCTCTTTCAAACGGCTCAAAATTCCCCTTTGTTCCTTTCCAGCGTCGAACAGCTGATTTACCAAGGAGTAGAAGACCCAGTGACATCATACGGCATCTCACAGCTTCTTTTTCCTCGTGGCTTTCGCTCGTAACGAGTTTTTCACTCTAGCGGCGTCCTTAACCACGTTGCCACGTTCCTAAGGCTGAAGCTCGAACGTCAACAGTTTATTCCTGACAGCTGTTACACGATGCCTTGATAAAGTATAGAAACCATTTTGGGCCAGTCCCTGTACAGAAATTCCTTTTTAAAAATTCATTTGAGTCTGTGCTACGTCATGCCTTTTCCTTTTCTCTTAGCCCCCCCTCGTTGTGAGCGTCTGACAAAATACCAAGTACAGACAAAAATAAATTCATACAGTCAAAGATACCACAGAGCAAATGTCTATACTGACCTAAGCCGAAGGTTTCTGGCCCTTCTAACGAAAAGATAGTCTTCCACGAAAACATATCAGGGGCTATCTTCCTTGCTGTATATTCCCCTAGCTACGCGTGACACCACGGGAGGTCTTTGAACCGTGGAAAAAGAACGAGAGGCACATAGAGCGGAGACAGAACCATTTCAGCTGACTATTAAACAGCTGATCCCCACGTGCTCACCAAACTTCCTCAAAGTAGCAGTCACTCTGAAACATCAAAGTAAAGTTATATTAAAAGCTTTGTCGATTATCAAAAAATTAATTAAAAATTTCACATACACGTATTATTATTATCATATTCGGTGGGTTCCTCAGCACCGAAATAATCACGTGATCACGTCTCTTGTGTGTATTGCTTATTACAAAAATATATGTATAATATCATTACTAATTTTTTGTTTATCAAAAAAAATATTGACTGCAATACCGAGATATATCATTAACATTTTCAATAAACAAGGTGACGCAAGATATATAATAAGTCGAATATTAACGATATGGCAAGACGAGGGTCATACCGATGCGCAAAATAGAGAAAATTCTTTTAGCGACAAAACGTACACGATTGCTCTAACGATATTCGTTTTCAATACATTGTTTACGCAAATAACAATAAGAACATTGAAAATGGAATTCTCAATAGCGATAAGACCACCAATCTTTCAAGTCAAGCACGTATAAGAATTCTATCAGCCTTAACCGCGTATACATAAATGGTCCTTCTTATTATCGATTAGTTCTGTGTCCTTCGTGGAAGTCGTGGCGAGCCGTGCCTTATTTCTCGTTACCCTAATTTGCTTAATATTCGACCGATTAGGTGAGACGAAAAACAAACATGTCAGACTCATTATAATGTAACGCTGGCAATCATAACGATCCGGAAGTAATTTCGTGAAACAATTTCACAAATTATCTGAATAAGCTTCGAAAAAATATTTCCAGCTCAATTTTCTCTCTCAGACCCTGCTGAATGTCCACTTGGCAAAGTTACCTGTCTATTTTTCCTTTGTTTATATACATTTCTTTCTCTCGTTATCATCTTCCCTCTTTCTCTGTCCCTATATTGGCATCTTTACTAGCATTTATACAATATTCTATTTTTGATAATTTCACACTGATGCAATAAATGTCACTCTAAAGAGCTTTATAAGTGTTTATAATCAACTAAGAGAATTTTAATTATCGACACTTATAGAAAATTCTATAATATCATTCGTCAAACTGTCCAATCCAGCTGGGAAATATCCATTTGTATAGATTACAGTTTGTGTTACATAATCCTGATAATTAGAGACAATGATTAATTCTTTAAATGAAGAAATACACGAGACATTGGCACGGTCAGTGCATAATGTCTTTGAGGTAAGGAATGATACACACTGACCAATCTTATCAATGGCAAATCAAAGGTTTAATGGTTTAGGATAAAAAGTTGATAATAATCAATAGAAATATTGAACGTGATTAATAAGTAATTGCGCGAGATATTGTATTTTTCAAAATGAAATAACTACGTCAATCGTCAGATAAGGTTATGATACACATCATTTTTCCATTCCTCTTCTCTTGTGTAATACAATCGTTAACGCTACTTGCGTTATGGTCTTATTATCAATTGTGACTGGCCTTCTAATTTATTAATTACGATATCAAATACTCGCCCACTCTTTTTATCTTTTCTAATGCAATTGTCAACACTACCCACAAGATGCATTAGTGTTACTTGGCTCACAGTCTTATTAATTAGAACTTCTTCACAGTCCAATTACAAGGGCTTAACTAGTGACTGATTAACAGAACTGTTCCTTGAGTGACACTGTAGTATACATACCAGTATTATATTACTTAACAGTAACTCATTGTCCTTAAGTGAAACCTCCTACAGTTTCTATTTTACAATCGCATTCTTCGTAGTTCTTGTTTGAAAATTCTTCGTCGTCGTCAATAATCGTTGATGCCTATTAACTATCCTGTAGTTACAAGAGTATAGCAATATATAATATAACAGCATAAGAAAACGGTAGACTGATGTAGACAATGTTACATTTTATGGCATCTTTACCCGAGGGATTTTCAATAAAGCCGCCATATTGCGCTTTGTCTTCCAAGAAAGAACGATTATAACAATGATAATAAATTGTAATGCTGTTTCTTGCTAATCTGTACTCAAGGATTATGCATGTTGTTCCATTCAATGAGTCGAATAGAGTTGTGACTTTGTCTGAGCAAATTGATGTCCGTGCTTTCCGATTATTTGACAAATTTCTATATTCGATTAAAAAGACGAAATGTGACTGGACTCTACTACCTTTGCTAAAGTATGAAAAGACCGTATAATATAATATAAATCTGTAATCAGGAGAAATTAAATTAAATAGTCTGTAACTAGGCAGCACGCCATTACGGGTATTGAGCACTAATTCATCGTTGGATTTGACTGGATTAAAAACACGTCCCTCTAGGCTATGGAATTATTTTCGTCTTAACATTTAGCAAATAGGTTAGAGTTGAATGCACTGACAAGTATAACCTTAGGGCTTGCGTTTCATGCCGATTCTGATGAATTATTCTAGTGATTATTAAAGTGGAAAAAACCGGCGAATGTTTTACACGTCTAAACCATGAATTGCATACTGTTCATTAAACATGAGGCGTACTCGAGGAGGCCATATTGCTTATTTTTAATCGTTAAGAAGAATCTAATGACGCTATCAAATTTCAAATTTTAAACTACTCTTGCTATTATCTGAAAATAATTGCACAGTCATTACCATGAAATTGATCGACAGAACTTTAATTGGATTGATTATCAACTTGGCAGATACATTTTTTCTACACTCATCGTTCTTAAGTTATCGAACGTAGATTAATTCAAATAATTAACTGTTTTTATTAGGTATTTCAAACAAACTTACTGATAGTTAATATACACTGTGCTCGAATGTCAAGCTTAAAATAACATACGATTTTATTACCTGTTTTATTTCAATCGAGGCTTTTATTTTGATATCATTTCAGTATCAGTCATTAATATTCAACGCAAACATGCAATGTTTGACTTCATTTACACGATCGTTTTGCTATTTTTTGTTATTTATTTGACAATCGTCAATCTACAGTATACTTTTATATTCATTCATATAAATGACGGTTGAATTTGACAAATGCGTTTCATGATTTTCATTAATGTCGGTAATGCCATATCTATTACATAAGACAATGAATAAATGACAATTTATTTATTCATTAACTACGTGCATTAAACGCGCAGCATCGTGTAGCGTTTCGACTAAATTAATTCTATCATTGCCACTGTAACTAATACTAACATCGACATAAATTACACTATACGGTTGACACTTTTGAACTAATAAAATTCTTTATTGACTCACTTATTTCCTTTTCTTATTCTTCTCCGGATTTCTCGTTGCACAGAAGCGTCGATTATAAAAATTACTATTCCGCATAGAGCACGAAGGTCTTTCCCGTAAAGCGCGCGATCGTAAACTGCGAATTAATACTATTATCAATAAGTTTCTCCGTCCCGTTTTTCCCTTCGCTTCTCTGTTTACATTCTTTTCTATTTTTTCTTTCGTCTCATTGACAACTCAATAGTCCGAGTATTTTCCGCCGATTTTCTTCCTTGAAACAATTAATTCGAAGGACATTTAAAACTATTTCTTCCTCTTCCTTTGTTACTCCTATTTATTTGTACTATTATAGATCGGAGAAGCGTTGCTGGAATTTTCCTAGAGAGACAAAGAAACGAAGGATACTGTATGATATTCATTAAGGCTAAGAATTTTGCACAATAAGTTAGAGCATACCAATCGTTGCGCATTGGCATTTGTCCAGCGACATGTGGCAAAAATATACATATGAGTTTGTCCTCGATAAATAAGATTTTGATTGCGGGTTACGGAGGTCATTAATTTTCTGTCGAAAAATCCATCTGCCATCAATTCACATATTATCTTATTGTCAATTGATATAGTAAAGGCCAAGCAACGTCATGGATGAAATAAGAGAACTCAAAGTTCTGCTGAAACAACAGGAAACAATATAATAATAATAATTAAGTAAAAGAGTCATCATTTATAATGGCAAAGAGTCATTTACAGTAGGAACCTCATTTTTTTTCTAACAACCTTGAACGGCGTTAGGCGTATGTAATAACTGTAATTTCAAACAAATTTCATGAGTACAAAAAAATGCGTCACAGCGAAATGACTTTTAAGCAATACACGATAAAGCACATAATCTCAATTCGAAAGTCAGAAAACGACGTTATGATAAGTTACAAATCCTCAAAGAAACATGCGTTATGTTATTTGTCAATAAAACTTTAGAAGATAAATATATGAATAAGGAATAAGACAATTTATAGGAGCACTGACAGCAGTGTCATCTAGAATTAGGCTTAGATACTAAAAGATAAACTTATAGCTTATAAGCACATACTATCTTAGTATGTGTAACCTATTTTCTTTAACTAAATATAAATAGACTAGACATGCCCCTGTATTTTGTATATATCTATATATAACATTTCAATGGGAAAGTTCATTTGTAAGTATTCGCGGACCCCGGCTCGCGAGACACCATGTCCCATAACATGTCGGTCTATTTACTTCTTCGGCCAATCCAGCTTGAGAATAGGCAAATCTGTTGCGAATTGCGGTTTGCCTATTTTCAGGCGTTTTTACTTACTGACGAAAACTTGCCTACGATCAGGGGCACGTTGATACACGAACGTCTCGATTATTTTCAATTACAGTGTCGAAGGCGAGGCTTCCAAGAATATCGAGGAGAACGAGCGCGAGGCTTTTAAAGATGCAATTGTATCAAGTCGAAGCCTTAATATAGGTTTTGTCGAGCCAACTCGACTGGCGCAGTCTATACCCGAGGTACGAGAAATATAATAAAAAGAATGAATTATATATTAAATAAAGTGAAGAAAAAAAAGTCATTATTTACATAAAACCAATGTGTCCTCTCTTACCTTACAGATAATTGCCTGCATCTCTGTGGTGTCCTTCCATTTTGCTATTGGACTGAGCATGGCGTATTCGGCAATATTAACTCCAAATTTAGAGGCAGCTAATTCAGAGTTACCAGCCACGCGGACAGAGACTTCCTGGATAGGTGATCCACGTTATACATTAATTCGAAATTCTCCAAATTTATATATACCGAGGAGAATATTTATTTGACAACTTATACGCATATCATTGCAGCTAGTATGGTTGTCGTCAGTACACCCATTGGCGCTCTGATAGCTAGTATCATCATGGAGCCGGTTGGCCGTCTGAAAACACTTCAAATCGGTGCTATACCCTGCATCCTAGGATGGATCCTGATAGCTTCTGCGACGAACGTCCCCATGATCCTCGTCGGCAGGTTCCTGGCCGGTCTGGCCACTGCTATGAACACATCGCCAGCTATAGTTTACATCACTGAAGTAGCCAAGCCAGACTTACGTGGTTCATTGATATCCATTGGACCAGCTCTGGCTTCCTTGGGTATGGTGTTGGTGTACGTCAAGGGTGCATTTTTGTCCTGGAGGCTCATCGCATGGCTGAATATCATCTACGCCGCTGTGCCTATTATTTTCGTACAGTTCTTCTTACCCGAATCGCCAGTCTGGCTTGTTTCCAGAGGCCGGATAGACGAAGCTAAGGCTGCTGTTGAATGGTAAACATATTGCAGATCCTCTTCCTTGATTTATACATTTGTTACGACATTGATGAGTCTTATGACCGTTTTTAGGTTTTACAAACTTGAGACAAAGAGCGGCAAAGTCACTGCGGCCGAGGCACATTTCAATTCTATAATGAAGGAAAATGAGATTAAGCGCAGCGAACAGAGACGTAGCAATCGTGGAAATTTTTCGCAGAAAATTCGTGCCTTTGCAAAGCCCACTGGATGGAAGCCTATGCTCATCCTCTTCTTGTTCTTCTTCTTTCAACAATTTACTGGTATATACATCACCCTCTTCTATGCAGTCACTTGGTTCCAGGTTTGTTGACTTCTTTTGTTTTAATGTCAAAGCACGCAGCGCCGTCATTGCAAGTATATAACTTTGTCTTTTATTCATCAGGAAGCAGGTACTAACTTTAATGAAAACCTTGCCTCCATTTTGGTAGGAATTACTAGATTCCTATGTTCATTGGTTAATACTTGGTTACTGAGACGGTACAAGAGACGTCCTCTCTGTATAGTGTCCGCTTTGGGAATGTGCGTTTGCATGTTGGTTTCGGGTTATTATTCCTTGCCAAAAGAGAATGGCGAACCAAGCGGCAGTTTGGTAAATATGAAATATCCATTTAAAATTTCAAACAGTTTTTCATTGAATGCCAATTCAGGAATTGTATATATAAGTAAATTATGTTTTAGGCACCAGTCGTGTGTCTTCTTCTTTACGTCCTTAGCTCCATGATCGGAATGCTGACGATACCCTGGACAATGACTGCCGAATTATTTCCAACGGAAATACGTGGAATTGCTCATGCAATTTCTTACTCGATAGCAAATTTGCTTATGTTTTCTGCCATACAGAGTTACAGGAGCCTTTCTGATTTTTTGGGAGGTAATAACCTAAAGGCAAAACCAATTATTCAGATCTATATAAAATACATGTGACCGCTATATTGATTATATTCTTTTTTTTTCGTTAAAAAAAAAAGGTTCTTACGCAATACAATGGTTCTTCGCCGGAGTATCTTTGGCGGCCGTAGTCTTTGTATGGGTATTACTGCCAGAGACTCATGGAAAGACACTCTTCGAGATCGAGGAATATTTCCAAACTAACTTCGTGGCCATTGGCGCAGAGTCAAAGGCAAAGAAGAGGCGGGCGAAGAGACGCGCGCAGCAAAAGACGAAGACTGCTGTTATGGTGCCACTGAATCCAAAAAACGTTCAAACGGCTTAAAGGAGAAGAAAATAAATAATTAATGAAAAACTGAAAGTTTCTCCTTCCTGGAGTATCTTAAGGATTACGTTTTACATTGATACTTCCGAATGTACTTGAATGCGCGTTGCACTGGGCGTAAGTGGACAAATTTCTGTGATGAACGACAAAGAAATTTATAGTATGATCGTAACAACGGATTTCATGAACTGGGGAACTATTATTACATTGTAAGTTGTAAAGAGATGGCCCCTAAAATTTAAATTGTTCTTGCGGTTAGACCATCGGTGTGGATGTACTACTTAAACAGGAAAGCACAATAGTTACTAATTAATGGCCAGTGTACGAATCACTTTTTTTTCTTAATTATTTCGACATGAAAAGTTTTGAAAATTTTCATAAAAGAAAAGTGATTCTGGTTTATTCTGGAATAGATAAAAATGACTCCTCCTTCTTCCTCTCATCCTCATCCTCCTGCTCTGTTTCCTTGTCTAATAGTATAATTCAATATTATATTTTATTATAACCTAATTTATGAGTATACACTAGAGTAAATATACACTAGAGTAAATATACACTATTGCTTTATACTGATATTGTATTTTGTATCGTTATACAAAACAATCATTGTATTAGCATTTACGCATGAAAGCCATATTTCTCATGTGATTCGTAAACTAAAGCTGTATCGCAATCGGCTAAACAATAAAGTATTGTTAAACAAATTGCTACAGGCTCGCAAATACTACGTAATTTATTGTTAACTGTTGGCAATTACATTATCATTTATTACAGTTATAATATGCTGTAGTACGTACGTTATTATTATTAAATAATTAGCGTGAAAAAAGAATTTCGATTAATCTCGCACTATTCAATTATTTATTATTTATTATTATGGCACCTTGTCGATTCTCTCGCGTCTCTCGATATTTATCTGGACTGTATATTACGAATATTTACGAAGGGGTAGTGCACTCTAGCTGCTAAACACATCGGCAACCAAGGGATCATGTGTATATATATTTGAGAATATATATTTATATATGTAGTCTATCCACGAGAAAAATAGCTTAAAGTGTCTGATGAAAAAATACTATGTCAGTAGCAAGATTTCTCATTGCCAATGCTTTTTGGTCAAGGGTAATGTGTGGCGAATCAATGTAAATCCATTCATTACTTTTGGCAAAAGAGCATTGATAATTGAAAAATTTCAGTACGGCAGTCGCTAGCACGAAGCACGTGTTTCCATCTGTCACTTTAAGCTATTTTACTCGTGGACCGACTATATAATCTATATGTAAAAGGCATCCAAGGACACAAGGGAAAAAAACAAAAGTAGAAATTATTGCTCGCAAACCAAAAAATAGAAAGAGACTGACAAACAAAAATAAAAATATTAAAAAAAAAACTAAAGATTTATAGTTATATGTATATGAGAATTCACAAGTGATTTGCCTTTTTTCTGAATGTAATTGGACCGTGGATCCATCATTTTCATTACAAACGGTGGTCATTTCCTTTTCTTTTATTTGGCTGTCAATTTAAAAAGACACCGTTGATCATTTCCCGAAGACGACGTCAAAGACTCTGTTCCAGAAGTCAAAAAGGAGAAAGTCACAGTCACCAGTATTGCTAATCTTTAGTCTCTATGCTCTTTTGGATGCAATTCTTCAATTATTTTCTAACTTAACGCTTTTTCCACTATTCCATCAATTGCAAGTTACGTCGTATTTCATTAATAAAGTATCTTCTCGAGAGAGCGTCTTTAACATTTTCTTTTTTTTCTTCTTTTTCAACGACAAAGAATTTCCCGCCCGCGAGATCGCACATACCGTTTCTTCGATAGAAGTCACACAACAAACATGTACTCGTTTATTCATATAATTCATATTGATAAATGTATAAATATAACGAAGGGGTTTAATGGGGTTGGTTTGGACTGAAGATACAGTTTAGAAAGAGAGGAGCAGAGATAGAGAAAGAGCGAGAAAGAGGGAGTAGGGTGGGTGGTGGTTGAAGGAAAATGGTAAATTATTAATTAACAAATAGATACGTACACGAAGGAACGAACAAATATATGTATTCGAGAGTGCATTCTTCCAGTGAATTCTTCAATTGTTTCTTTTTTTTTTCACCGTCACTCATTATTTATTATTCATTATTACTCGAGTATTCGTTACTTCTTGATGTTGCTTCGTGGACTAGCCGGCTGACTGTTTGACTGTTGTTGCTGTTGTGCACGTTGTATGTAGATGTTCAATAATTTCAATTTACTGCCGTGCAAGGAGCTCAGGTGGGTCTTGAGGACCTCCTCTCCGACTGCTGCGTGTATGGCCACCATGCAGAAGACTGCGCTTTTTCGTACCAGAGTTTCGTTGTCGTTGTAGGCCTTTTTTTTTATTTAATACAAATATATTTATTCCAGTACAGCCAGTCGAGTAACTTGTACAATACTTGCCGTGCAGGTACTTGTACTTTTGAGAGTAGTGTATGATTGGTCGTTTTGTCACTCACCTTTATAAGGCCTCGCATTACGTCTGCAAGATGGGGCTCTATTGCTGGTCGGCCCCAAAGTTCTACGAGTTTGTGCAGCATCTTTATCGCTCCCATGTTCTTTGGATAATGTTCTGTCATTATCACAATGGATGCCAGGCATATTACGTTTTCTGGAGGTAGGACTGATACTATCGCGGCCGCACACTTTTCGGCTACGCGCAACACCTGGGACAGAGGGCTGAGGTTTAATTGGTACTCCGTGAACTAGTAGGGTGGCTATCATGCTTAAGAGTATATATTTGTTATAGACAAATTTCAACAAACCAGAAGTTTCTGATCAAGGTCACATTTGTAGCCATGCAACAATGAAAGGGTTTTTGATTGGCGTCAAATTTATAAGGATAGAAGTGACTTTAAAAAATTTGTTTTAAAATTCTTTGCTCCTCTCTATCTCGAGAAGAATGTTTCAGGGAGTTATGAGTCGAGGGTAACAGCGACCGGGGAAAGATGGACAATAACAATATTGTTACCTCCCACTGCTTTGCCGCTACTCTTCCCTCTCCTTCTGCGTTAGCAGCGTCGACCTTCTGATCGTCGAATCTATGAGCGTTCAAGACCTTTAGGACTATCAGCTGGGGATAATTGCAGAAGCACTCGGAGAGCTCCTTGACCTTTAACATCTCCGTCAGGGCGTTCAGGACCTCTATCTGCATGTCCATGTCGTCGTTGGAGAGACACTCTAGGAGGGCTTTCAAAAGTATCCTGGAGGAGTACACTTGATTAAAAGACACAGAATAAAGAAGAAGAAAAAGAAGGAGAAGAAAGGAAAGTCAAAAAAAGATAATGACCATAATGTTAAAGTCGAAAATTTCACGTACTTGAAATTCTGTTTGATATATGTAGGGTCAAGGTCCTTCACCAGGTGTTGTTGAAGTTTACGAAGTACCATAACCTTCTCCTTGTTGCTAGCAGTTTCGGACTGGAGCGTCTTCAGGAAGTTATCAAAATCATCAGGATCCTGGGAGGACTCGGGTGACATGTCTATAAGGTTAAATTGAATTTACTTCCTCTAGTTAATCTTTCTCAAAATCTATATTACTTACTATAGCTCTTATAACCGTTGTTCTCCTGGGGTAGAATTAGGTCGCCGGCAATGGTACCGCTCGATCCGTTCACTGATAGATTCGTCACGGTCATGCCTCGCTGTGTGGGCGAACAAACGGACGAGGAACGTCCCTGCGCGATGGTCATGCCATTAGAGTTCCTGGTGATGACGTTCCACTGGGATTTACTTACCGAGGTCATGGCATCTAGTCTCTCTTCAACGTCAGCCATGTTACTGATTCCACTGTCGGTGCTGGTAGTAGGTCGTTCCAATCTCTCGAAACCATAATTTTGTATCTCGGCTGTTGTGCGTCTTAGCGACCTATTAAAACAGACGTTATATTTCATAATCGACGATCTAATAAAATCATTTGAACAGAATTAGATTCTCGAGCTCACTTATACACCTCCTCCACGTTCATGTTGTCATCCGTTGCGTCAACCTCCGTTCTCATTCTCGTCCTAGCCGGGGAGTGTGGCACTTTAGGAGGTGGTGTTCCTGGAGATGCTGGATTACTGGGTCCGGATGATCTTCTTAAATGACTTTGAACCAGAGGCAACGCAGCTTCCTGAGTAGAGAGAAATGGACGATCAGATTAGAAATTGTCATGTTTCTACTTACAATCCGTATTCCCATTAAGTTTGTCTCAAAGAGCACCTGGTAATATTTTGGTAGTTCCGTCAGGATTAAGGTGACCTGAGGAGTGTTGAGATTATACAGTGCCATAACAGCGGTTTCAGCGTGTCTTCGTACATCCTGACTCTTGACATCATTCGTCCAGTCCAATAACCTAGCAAGGGCTGAACCCGCTGAGCTATTCAAGGCGGACGGTTCCGCAGTCTCTGCTATTTGAGTTAGAAAATTTAGGGTGGCAATTTTAACACGTGTATTTGGTGTCTGGGTAGGATCCGTGAGGAAACGCATAACGGCCGGTAAGAGTAGTTCACCAGAAAAGTGTTCCCTGAAAAAAAAAAAAAAAAAAAAAAAATGTATACTCAAAACGTGCCAAAACTTATGTTACTCGTATTAAAAACAATTCATCATGTATTATTACTTATTCTATCCTACCTGATGACATCCAGACATTTATGAATCTTTGCTTGTATCGAGCCAAGCAGATCAGTCCCAAGCTTATTCAAGAGTCTTGCACAGAGTACATAGAGCCAATCACCAAGATCCTCACTATGGGTCGCTATCAATTCTATCAAAGTGTCCAGAAATAGACTGAATGCCTTGGTGTGAGAATCCGTGAACATCTTCGAGAAGATATCCGTTACTTTCCTCAGCTCCGTGGCTGACAGTGTGTTACCATTGGAGAGAAAGTGATGTAGCCCAATAAGACCCTCTTTACGATCAACCCAGTGCTTACGTCCACAATTCTCTATGATTTCTTTGATGTCCTGTCAATCAATCAATCAGAGATCATATTCCACAATGATCAATTTTTATGCAAAATCCCAGAAAGACAACAATATGTTAAGTAGCATTCGCAAGCATTAGCAGGATAAGTATTGTAATTTCAGGCACTATTAATAGACCTGAGGATGAACTTTGTGGATGTGAAGATGATGTTAACAATAGACTACAGAATTTTATTACAATGTAGTATAGTAACAGATAGAATACAGTCGTGCCAAAAGCGAGAGACTTTTGAACTACAATCTTGCGCTTTGCTCCCTACTGTGACAGATAATAGATTTTATTTATCCGGAATAATAGTCATTAGTCTCTCGCTCCGGCATATGAACAGGAAGTTCCTGTAGATGATCAATGATACTTGAAGTTCAACAAACCTTAGGGATGGATTGATCCCACAGATCACGATAAAGTCTCTGCTGTGAGCCACTCCACGAGAACGACTAAGGTGTTCGGATGTTCAGATGTTCAGATGGAAGGACGGATGTACAGACACGGAAACAGCGCGTTGCACCGCATTAGTCCAAACCAAACAAATACGCCGCAACAAAAAAAAAAACAAAAGGAAAGAAAACCATACATGCGTTAGCGACACATTTTCTTTCGTTGAGATCATTCACGGCGGCGGTACAAGAAGGGAAGGTGTAGGAGTCAGACAAATCATTTTCGGGACACCGTGTATAACGGATTGGATGGGTATAGATACATGTAATCCACGTTTTATTAATTACCAGGATAAACTGGGTATTTTGAGAATTAAAGCATTGCTTTACGTCACACGATTTTTGGAAGCCCATGGGAAGCCAATTGACACGAGTGTCGAAAAAATATAAAACAAATTAAATGACACTTGTACACGTTCCATAATTGAATTTCATGAAAAATGAATGATTTTCATTATGTGATAATGGATGGTTAGATCGCACGACGATAATGAGATGAACTGATCTCATGTAATATAACAATGATCTTGTCTAATTGTATGGGATCAACATTTTGGAAACAAAAATATTTTGGCAAACTTACATCGCTCGGTCGACGAATACTGTCCATACTACGTTCCGAGCATATACTGCTGGTCTCGCTGTCATCGCTGTGATCGCCTTTGCCACGTGGAGTCCTTGTGTAGGGATCCATGTCAAAGGTCAGCGCGTCAGCCAGGGCGGATTCAGCCTCGCGCGATTGCTGGAGCATCTTCTGGGCCATCACAGCCGGTCTGGACGAGGACGTCCTGTCCGTGGGTGACATATGGAGATTCCTGCCTCGGATTTTACTACCGAAACTGCGATCGGCGCCAAATCTTTGCGGACTTGGCTCTCGACTATTTCCGGTACTCTTGATGCCGTGCCCCAGGACTCTCCTAGGCCGTGCTACTAGAGATTCACCTTCGCGATTATACGTAGCGTAACTCAGGCGAGAGGAGGGTGAGCACGACCTACTACTGGCTGTTCGGGCAATATCAAATCAAAAGGAAAAGAGACGAATAAGAGAAATAATAATGCATGTTCAGGATAATTAATAATTGATAATCATTGAATAACTCGTAATTAAATGATACTGACGTTGCGACTGGGATACACCTAGTGCCCTGGATCTCGTCCGCGCTGCCCTTTCGGAACTGCTCGCCGCGCTATTAGGATCTGGAGATTTGTTAGTTCGTGCTAAAAAAAAAAATATCTAAAATAAATTATTTATTACTATAATTCGATAGTGACAAGATACTTTTCTATTATTTTTCAAGCCTATTTAATTTTTCATTCCACTTGCTCTACCTTGTTTACTTTGATGATTGCCATGATCATTGTCTGTATCCGGCAGCATACAAATTCAGATAGTATTTATATTATTATTATATTATTATGCTTCTTATTAATACTTACGTGTAGCAGCCTTCTGTCTATTCATATTGGCGTAGACCACTCTCGCCTTTGCTCTCTGTGCAGCCTGCAGCTCAATCGCACTGGTAGATCTGACACCAGGTGTAATTTGACCTTTAAAACAATTAAAATACAATTTTATCAAACAAGAATGAATAACATTTAAGAGTCGTAGTTGTGAGAGTTGTCTTAAAGTGAAAGAGGACAAAGAGACTTTATCTCAGGTAATAAAAGAATTACAGTGATTGTCAGTGGGTCTCTGCAGTATTGGAATACCAGACTGCCTATATGAACGGGGTAGAGATGGAGTCCTCCTAAGAGGACCATGTGGCGGCTGACCCTGTGGATGATGCAAGTTTTCGGTGCTACCTTTATATGATGCAATTAAAGGGTGTTTCCAAAGAGCAGCATGAAATGTGAGAGACGAACGTTTGAGATGCCAGGATGCAGCGAATAATAAATGGCAATAATAAATTCTCTACATTCAACACTAACCAGTTGCACTGAGTGCTGGCCTCGAAGCCCGTGGACTGATATTCGTAGTCCTTGTCAAGGCGTTTAAACTGTTCATACTTCCGCTGTTGCTGAGGGACATCAAGGACCTCTTATACGTAGTGTCCAAGCTGTTTAGCAGAATCTCTGCCTGTTCTGGAAAGTGATCCTTGAAGGCCCAGTAAGATCTAGGAGAAAGTGTTACATAAGAAAGAAAAAGTGAATAAGATAAGAAAGTAGGCAGATGAGTAAATAAAATTATCCTAAGCAATATTTACTTCCTGGCATGTGCCCGAGCGTCGGCGTCGGAATCGGCGACGCCTTTCTTAATGGCGTCCTGCAGAAGTGCAACGTGCTTCTGCAGAACCTGCGTCGGCCAGGTCTGAAGTATCAGGTTGAGATACTCGCAGGTGGCACGGCGTATGTCCTTGCTCTTGCTGTTCATGGTGGACGTGATTATGGGTATGTAGCGACTGCTATGAGTGTTCTGGAGTATAAATCGCACGGCGACGGCGCCGGCCGTCGCGACGACTTTGGCACTGTTTTGTATAAGGTTCATTAGACTCATCAATACGCCTTCGCCGAAGCTTGCGAATTTATTCTTGAGGTGATGGCTTAGAAACGCCAGGGTGATGCAGGCTTCTCGTACGACCTGAGATCTAAGATCCATGCATGCCTGTTCGAATGGTCTTTGAGTACTCTTGAGACACTCTGCGAAGTTGTCGTAGTTCATACCACCAGCCATGATAATGCCACGTAGCTTCTTCATCTGTAATTAAAAATCCACAATATTATATAACATACAGACAAAGCCAACAAGACACATCAGGCTCATTCTTATATAACTATCCATTGAGAACTCACGCTCTCCGTTCTCTGCTTCCAGTCTTTCTTGTCGTCACCCACTGTATCCCTTATTGACTTCATTTGTTCCTCCAGGTCCTTCGCAGAGAATAGCTTCACCGTTGGCACATCGTCAAAGGCCGTCAGGAACGTCTCCTCGTCGACGGCGCCTGCTTGACCTGTAGAACATTTAATATACCCGTCTGGCAAATTCGAGCTAGCCTCAGCGATGCTGTCTAGTCCGTTTTAATAAGGAGAACTAATATATATTTTTTACAATCATGCAATTAATTATCTTGCAAGACTAATTCTTAATAAGCATTGTTAATTCGTAGAGAAAACGAACCGTGCTTAATGTCTGATTACATGAGTAATTTGTCAAATAATATGATGAGATCATTGCAAACAATTGCGATTATTATCGTGAGTGTTTTTTGTTAGTACCTGACAGTGATCCCAGAGAGGACTGTCTTTCGATTCTTGAATTTGTCCTTTGGATCCCTTGATTCGTCGAGGACACTGTCATGCAAGTGCATTTTATTGTTTAGCATTGGTCGTCAGTCAAAGAGTAATAACTTTGAGTGTTATTTCATTTTGACTGTCGAGTGTTAATTGCATTGTTATTGTGTACAGTGAAATTCTGTAAATGCAAGTATAAGCGTAACATACCCGCAAAGTATAATTAATATGAGACAATTTTAAAATAAAGCTCATGCATGAATGCCATAAAATATCTACCAAATTATCAAGCTCAAATTTTATAAATGTCATGCGATAAAAAGTTTGATTAGGCAATCTCTAATAATATTTTGTAAGTTAAAGCAAAAGATGTGTACCAATTTGTTATCACTAATTGCAAGAATGCACTGGAATGCATTATTCATGTAAGTATTTAATATTGAAGTTTTCATTAGACAGGCTGTTTCAAACTTTTAAATTTCCTCATTTATATGTTAAATGAATACAGCCAAATTTTCATGTCAAAAATACCTGGCATCGAGGCAGCTTGCTTCGCAGGACCAAACTGTCCTCTCTTCTGCGGCACACTTATAGACCTCTTCACTGGAGCAGATTTTATCTAAATAGAATAAGAGAAAAACATTACACTCCACTGTCAAATAACACCTAATCTCTGAAATAAGATTAAGCGCTGCATCATTGATACTTACTGCTCTGTCAGGTTCATCGGTATCTTTTCCAACTGAAATAGATACAAAAAGAGATTAGAAAAATTATTTTTAAGTAACGCAGAAAGAGTATAAAAATAAAGGTTAAGATATATGAATCTAATATAGTCCAGGGTACACATTTGATTGGCACTATACCTAAATTTGGATATAACCAAGGTGGTTTATGCACATCGCAGTGACAACCACGAGCTCGTGCGCCAGGATGTTTCACTATATTATCCCATTGTAATATCCACGTACTGCTGGCATCCCAGAGCTTCTTGTCGATACTTGGATACTTCACCAAGCCACGGTGAGCACAACAATGGCCACGGGCTAACATCATTGCAGTATCATCTGTTGCACTGTTCATCTTTTCTCAGTCACAACAGTCCCGCAGCAATATAATTTTCAATAAAATGTCTCATAGTGATGATTGTTTATCAATATTTCCAAAAGATAATTACGTGATCCTTATCGCAGAATTAAATACCATTGAGATACAACAGTTAGCCACTAGTAGAGTACATGTGTTATATATTTCTTTTATAAGGTCATAAATGTTCCTGTACAATAGAAAAAATGGCGCCAATGCATTAACGCAGTAAGAAAGTGTAAATTCATTAATTTAAGTGAAAAACCACGGGAATCGGAACGCGGGACTTACTCGTTAGACAGAGTGAAAGTATAAATCGCGATTAATTCTGAAAAAAAAAAGAAGATGCCACATAAGATACGATGTGCTTAAAGTAATTCGTCTCCTTTAATTCGCCGTGATGGCAAGTATCAATTTTATGAGGTTTCGATTTCCTTTTATTTACTTTTTTCTTCTCCCGCTCTATATACTTTGGCCTAATCTATCTTCTCATACAAGGTATTTGCATAGACTCTCTTTTCCGTATCTGTTTGCCCATTATCGCGATCCGTACAAAGAGATAAGGATCTTATCGTACCGTCGGCCTATTGTTATAAAGCACGACGTGCGCGGCCTAGAAAATTCCCTCTTAGAAGCTGACGTAGCTAATACAAAAATAAGAAAAACAAAGGAAACTCGAATGAAAAGCCTCGCTGTAAAAAATGGTCTATTATTTTCCATCTGCACAATTAAAGTATGAGAAAAAAGAAGCATTGCGAAATACATCGAACGAGCAGGACGGTCTACGTGAAAGACGAGCGTGTACAAAATTTCCACGATGACGAGGAACAACCTGACAGACGTGGAAGACTATCGCCACGTTGTGTATCCTCATTAAATCGTCATTCCGTACAGAACGAAGAGAAAAAAAAAACTAGTCAGAACTACAGAGAGAAAACCAGTAGAGGAGCAGAATACAAAGTATGCCCGTTATGCTAATTGAAACATGAAATAAGGTTTGAATCTTTGAGATAACCGGCTATTGTCGCACATTTAAAACCACGTAACGTACTACGGCCCGTAATGCACATCCACTTCGCACAATAGTATGACAACAAAGTTCAGCATCACCAAGCATAACCGATACAATCTGATAATACCGGCTAACACCAAATAATCCAGCAAGTCATAACTATTGCCATCGTCACAACACTGACTCGGTATATATATAAAGCAGCGAAATAACGAGAAACCCTGTACACATAATGTGCCCAGGTGGGTCCGTGACACAGAAAGAAAAAACACGATCAAGATCACCGGTCACGATAGTTGACACATTTTTACCCGATCTGTCTTCCTCGGGTAAGTGAGATTGCACCTTTTAAAACCGCACAAAACCAGAAGCCATACCGTATACGTATATAAATAATATGCTTCATACGATGTTTCAAGGCACAAAAAGCACGCGACGTCCCTAGCAGAGTAATCGTGCTAGGAAGAACTTCTTCACGACTGTTAGCACGTCGACGTACCGTCTGCGTTTGCCAGTCAGGAACGAGGGCCACCAGGCTTTCTCCCCCTAACCGCTACTTTACGTTTAGTTTGAGAGATGAGCACGCGGTAGTAGGGGCCCACTTCTGTTGTCGAACGCAGCAGTAACAGATGAAGCAACATACTAGAGTAGGACCCCCTCTTGCCCTATTGTTATTCCAGTAGAAATCTCTCACTCTTTCTCTCTTTGGCTCTTGGTTACCGGATCGATGAGCTATCCTGAACGATCGAGATTAACACCAGGTTGTGAGAACTCACGTACACCTATTGGATATGCATACAGTACTAAGAGTCCTTATAACGTATGATTAAAGCCATTTGCCGAGTGTCTACCATCAGTTTTCTCTCAGTATAATTTTCTCCTGCTTACCTCCCAGGGAACTGGATTAATTAAGAGAGGATTAAATATTTAAGGTGCTTCGTATGCATTCGCTACAATACGTATTTAGGACCACAAGAGCCTGCTAGTTTCAACGCTTAATAATAAACCCATGTAGGGGTCTGTCAAAGTGAGTAGATTGTTATTATCGTGTATTCAATTTGTCTGTTTATAAAGGAGTCGCAATAGGGGCATTATCTGTGCGACCAATAGAAGTCAAAATAGATAAAGCAGAAGTGGAGGAATGATAGAAGAAAAAAGGAAGAGTCTTGAACGGCCTCCAGGTATTTGCAGATATCCAAACACAGCTGTGTCGTTCAAATGAAGAATGAAAAAAATAAGAAAATGGCGTCAAGTGAATGGCGGTTAGTTTGAAATTCAAGCTTGTATTCCTGACACATCTTGATCGGCAGAG
>JARPRG010000626.1:293957-354240 GCA_031001745.1 Hartigia nigra | reverse complement strand
TAAGAAAATGGCGTCAAGTGAATGGCGGTTAGTTTGAAATTCAAGCTTGTATTCCTGACACATCTTGATCGGCAGAGATTCGTAATTTCTAATTATATTCTAGGCTTTAATTTTTGACGATAATTAATCCTGTATAACAAGATCTGGCGCAGAACCGTTCCATAGACGTTATTATCGCGCGTACGTGCACGTGTCTACTTTTAATTCATACAAGACGATTGCAATGTTTGACGTTAATAAGCGACCATCGACGTGCGCGCAGCCGACGCTCTACGCAACAGGATGAAGGATACGAATTTCTCTGTATTTTATTTAGCATATTTGTCTCTTTGACTTTACCTTCTGCCACGCGATAACATACGAGTTCACGTTACAGTTACGATAAACGTTACAAAACTGGGTTGCGGAATCGATACGTTATATCCGTTATAAGCGGTCATTGTCAATTAACCAGCGGAGACGGATACCATTACTTTCATTAATAATACAGATAATAATTCTCTATTTGCTTCCTCTGCAGGAATCTCTGATCGAAGATATCCTCACAAATTCTCACTGATGAGGTCACCCGACGATCCATAGATCTGCAACGATTGCTATTAAAACCTGGCGAAGAATTGCCCACGCTCTCGTCCATGTATACATGTGGATAATGTTGAGGAATGTTTACGAAGTTGAAATTGTGTAATAATCATATGCGTAAATAATGGCATATATATCCAGTTATAAGAGAGGTCTTTGCTTCGAGCAAATACAGTATACCTTCGAATACTATAGCTTACTTGAGAATCCAGCTAAACCTCATGCCTAAGCCACATACGTGTACATATGATAATAATGATGATTTTAAGAAAACAACAGAATCCTCTTGACATTTAAGTTATGTGAAAGAGACAAAAAAGAGCTTAAGGGGGTCCAGGACAATTCAAGGATCTTACTAGTAATTTGTCAATGATCGACGATGATCACTGATGACAATCCATCATCGCATACCGGAAATTACAAAATTAATTATGTCCTGTCAATCGAACTGTTTCGATTGACTTGACGGGATTTGATATCATTAAACTTCGTGGAAGTTTACCCATTAGTGCTTCACGGTTCTTTTGAGTTCTATTAATATCATTCAAATCGAAGAAGTACTCTACGTAACTTCTATGTATCCTCCTGCCAAGCCCAACTATGATCTAAGTGCCATCAACTGCGTATCGAAGATACAGCGCGGATCAAAAATAATAGTATGCCGTTAGATCAAAAACGAAGAGGAAGCAATGAGAAAGATTATTCGCGGGTAACAGAGATCTATAAAAATTGTACGGATTGACGAAGAGACGAGTTCTTTTGAAATTCAAGAATATAATTAAACAATAATAATAACAACTAACAGTAACGTCGTCGCGTAATCTGCAATTTATATGAATGCGCGTGAACCAAGTGGCCTTTGATTCTGTAAAAACGAGTCGTTAGGTGACATAATGTCTCTTCTTGGAATGGTAGATGCCACGTGCAACAGTGCACGCCAGTCCCGAACTATTAAATACACCAAGAAGCAGTATATATACAGGGTGATTCAGAACTAAGACAAAAGCTTACACGAGCGTATTCGTGACGACGAATCGAAGAAACGGCCGTTTTTAAAAACGCCGTGCAATATGTACCGCCATTGTCTTATAATTCCTGATAAATTTGAGCAATAGTTCCGTTGATTAAAGTAAAAAAATCGCAACTCAAAAAAAACGATATGCTGGCATGCCTCTGTGAACCCAACACATCATTTTTTTTAAATCTGTCAAATCATCAAAACAACAAAAGTTCTGTTCGCATCCAGGATAGTTCTATAATTCCTGATAAGGCATAGCAATAATTCCGTCGATTAAATTAAAAAAAATCGCAATCGCAAAAAATGATATGCTGCCATGTGAACATAGCATATCTTTTTTTTATTTATAAAAAGAAGCGCCATGTACTCGTTCTCGTGATACGATCATTTAGATCCCAGGAAAGATGTCAAAGGAAGATGACCGTTCTGTCATTATTCCTCTATCAGTAGCCCATCGCAGATGGCAAATCGCTCTTCGACTCTTTCAGGTGCAAATATACATTTAATTAACAGGCGAGAATTACGATGACGTGTACTTCGTCAATGTATTGGAAATGTACTGTGTTACTTTATACGGTAGTTTTTGGTGCGTCATGCGATATTTCTTTGATACAGGTACAATTGCGTATTTTAAGTACTTGGACTGTGTCGTTTGAAAGCACGTTATCAGCTGGATATTCGCGAGCGAATTGATACGAGGCAAAACAACGTAACGTCATTACCATTGACGATAACGGAATAGTGTTCGACATTGATATGCAAAGCATTTGACTTATCCCTTCGGTATACATGTAAGAGGTAATAGTGGAAATTCGAACAGCGCGTACAGGGCCGTACAGTGTTACAAGGCCGGCCATATTAAGCAAGACGGCATTACTTGGGTATGGATTACGACTCCGGCTATTGAAACAATACACCGTCGATATTGCGTGCCCAGTAGTGCTGCATTACTGCCCGTTAAGATTGCGCAATGTTGATGAAGAGCATTGCGTGAATAGAGTATAGGACCAGGATAATTATCCTTGCCTGAATTTTATATAAATATCGTCATAGTCCGTGCACACGTGGCTGTGTATCCTAGTATTGAACAATCGTATTTTCTAGTGCTTATAGTCCCTGGTGGACGAGCGTGTATTTCCAATAGAAATATTCCTGCCGCGATGCTTGACCTGACATCGCTAATTGAATATTCAGCAGTTATCTGGCTAGTATGCTGTCCATTACGTGTACAGCCACCGCAGGATACTAAGGTAGCAGGGTTCGAGTATCTTGGAATAGTCTACTGCATTTTTAAGTGTCTGATGTACCCTACTGTAAGTACAGGTAAATATTAATATTGTCAGGATCATTAACTCACCGTCCGATGACATTGCCAGGGGCAGCAGGTCACCAGCAGCCTTCAGTTGGTCGAATCTCTCGAAAAGTAGCTGGCGTCTGTAATTAACATAATTAAGTGAGTGTTAATTGAAGATATTTAATAAGGTTCAGAGATAGCTTGCAATGTCATCTTAACTTCACTCACTTTGCATGTGGCACGTTATGTTTCTTTTGTAGATCCACCCTTAGTCTGTCGCCGACGTGTCTGTAGATATCTGCCAAGGTGTTTAAAGCTGTTTCTCGTACCTTCTCCGTAGGGTCTGATAGTAATTTGACAATGATTGGAGTAATGCCCGAAAGCGCCATCTCGCCAGCCCCGTGTCTAATGAGAAACAAGTATAAGTGTAATTCTTATTATTTCCGCGTAAGCATTGGATTGCATTTTTATCGAATAATGTTCGAGCAATTTTTTTCTACCTATCAGAAATGTCTATATGGCAGTGTAATTATAATAGAATTTTAAGTACATGGCTATTGACACGAATGGGCATGATAATCATAGATTCTTATCAGTAATTTAACGAGAGCGATAAGAAGGTAATGGCACTTACTCATTCAACGTTGTCGTAAGAAGTATAAGGGCCTCCTCTCTCAGTTTGGCATTTTTGTGCGTAAAGGCTGGTTGCAATCTGTCCAATAATTGTTGGGGTGTCATACTCCCCTTTTCCATAATTTTCAATAAAACCATAGCAGCTTTTTCTCTAGTAGCATCTTTGCTGTCACCTAGAAGTCAAGAAATAAAAGTTACAGAAATCATATGAAATCAGTACTCTTCAGTATTTATGTATTAATCTCAAGTACTATAAGTAACTCACCGAGTCTGTCAATAACAGGCTGAATGACCGTAGAGACGTAAGGCCTAAAGTCATGCTCCATCCTGTCAGCAAGGTATGTGAGGGCATCGAGACCATTTTGTACAACCTGAGAATACAAATAAATATTAATTACCAAAGGGAAATATTTTGCAAAATTACACAGATAGATATTAAGTAATTGTTATATATGAATCCAAGGTTATAAATATTCTATTGACCTAAGGCAGTTCTTCGCAGCTATATGTTTTAACTCCTTCGTAACATTTTCACCTCTCAGCTTTGTGAACCAAAATTACTCAGTTTCATTTGAAATTATCCTAACGCCTGAGAGGCCAGACTGGCTGTATAAGGTCATAATTAATTACTGGATACTAATTGGAATAAAAAGGAGAACCTTAAAGATCTAAAGGGCATAACGATCCAGTCTCTCCCCTTCAGGAATTTTCAAACGTCAGAATTAAATCCACATAAATAATGCCACCAGTTAGTCTAATGTAATTCTGCCATCCTAGCGCGTGGCCCAGGACACGTTGGGGTTGCGTTTACGCAGCTTAGTCATGAGAGAATTCCGAAAGTTCAGGGTGAATGAACTTCTCTGGCACTTCGGTTGCTCAGATCAATAACAAGAATTCGTCCGAGTGTCCGTATTTCCTGGCAAAATTTAAGGTAACATGCGAACACTTATGACAGGAACTGCGCCAACAGGTGTTGGAGGAATCCTGGCAGACTGATTGGAACGGTAAAAAGGAGTCGACACGCACGAAAACTGAAACGTTATGATAATTCAAATTGAACAACAAGAATGATAATAACAAAAAAGAAATAAAATACATAGGACCATTTCTAAGGGAAGAGCAAACTTCAGTAGAATTTTCTGTGATAGATATACCCCTAGAAGATCACTGCTGCAAGAGGAAGTGAAAAACAAGTGTAAGGAGGTCATAACGAAAGTTTACAGTCGAAAATGGCTGGCAAATATTATGGAGCAGAATGACGTTTGTTCGATGGAGAATGCCAAAAATGGGACGAGTACGATGAAAATGGTCAGGATGGGTATTGGTAGTCCTTGACACCAATGCGATTGCTCCCTTTATAGATGTGATTATAAAATCTTATAAGCTGTTTTTTGACACGAGACAATTTTGCCCCGATCGTACGTAGAGTAATGGCATTTCGTTTTTTAAATTAAATTATCGAATAACGTCATCCTGGCAAACGATTCTCGATGATTTTACAAGGACGTCATCGTCTTGGCGAGCCACTACATTTCTCAAGCAATCATTAGTATCAGAAGCGTGTCTGGCAGTGGAACGATCAATTATTTGGAAAGCATCGAGTTTCCCTGTAGAAGCTTTACAATCAGTCCATTCTTTAGAATATGGCACAGCGCCCAGAAAACGTCGAAGCAACGTGGAGACGACACTTCCGGAAGATATAAAAATGTCTGCTTAAAATAATGCCATCAAGTTTAATACATAAGTAAGTAATGGTGTCCAGATGGAATGTAATATAAGTCCCAATGACTTTCTACGTTCCTGACCTTGCGTCAGGAAACCTCAAGGATTGGGAGAGCAGAGAGGAGACCGTCTGGAGGAAATGTAGGAAACTGGTAGGTGACACGACAATAATAAAAAGTTCTCTAAATATAGAAATGACGGGTCAGGCCGACTGACAGTACATATATAGGCTTGTACATATTTGCCAGTTATAAAGATGCTGTATCTCCACTACAAATGCGACATAGATACCTTTAGTCAACAGATGACATATGACAAACGTAAAATGGTTCCTTTTGTCTTTTAAAGACTAGTACCAAATTTAAAGAACCTTATTAGATACTCGTTGACGTCGTCAGTTATTTCCTTTTATAATGAATACGTTTTTCTCGCTGCTGTCTAACTTCGTCTTTTCTTTTTCTGGTCTCTTTCTTTTTTACTTTTCTTTTTCTTTCCGCGGGCGTAACTCGTCGCGTGGGTCGCAAACCGCACTGCCTTCTCCACTTATGCCTTTTAAATGCCTGGAGAGACTGTATTCTCGCTTTCGTTCCACATGCAGAGCGTGTATTATGATGTAAGCGCGTTAGAGCGAAATTTAACAGGAGACAATACTGTACACCCTGGCCTGGATACAGGATTGACAGATTGTCGGTGCAAGTCTAATATTATATATATATATACATACATAAGACATGAAATAAAATAATGCAAGTACTCATCAAAGAGACCTTTGAGCAGAACTGAGTGTAGACTGGACCTAAATTGCTGATATGGTCTCTAGAATTAAGACCTGAGCTTTTCTAATTGGTTGATTAATTATGAGAGTTTAAGATGTTTTGATGAAATGAAATCTTTTCTAATGATTCAATATAATATGTACTGTTGTATGTATACGTTTACGGCATACCTGTCTTCTGGAGTTCTCGAAACGGTATCGAAATTCTTGTAAATAATCCGACATTATGCGCATAAGGATAGGGTTTTGCCTTCTTTTTTTTTGGGTTTATTTTTAGGTATAATAAATTTATGGGCCCCCGCGTGTATGCGTACTGTGGGTGTATTAATAAAAATGATCTTGGGAAATATCCACGGACGTTGGAAAAAACAGTCCTTCGTTAGTTAATTGCCAGAGAACATGTAACGACTTAACGATGGAGGCAGGTGGAACGAGGTTTTCTGGCCTGTGATCCAACATAAGAGATCCAGACACGGTGTGGGACACTTTTACGTACATGGCGTGAAAGTTTTTTCCCTTATTTGAAGGCGACTCGCTTGGAAATTCTCTATGGGAGACATGCGAATCAAAGTACATCTGGATAGGAATGAACCCATTTACAATATATCGCAGTACAACTGGATTTTGCCATTGTCAATATTTGAAGAGGAATGTGGTATAGATTCCAAGAGCTTACGAGTTGATTGATCTAATGACAATTTATACATTTGAAAAAGACCATATGCTCTTGTTATCTTAATCTTTGTATCTTCCTTTATCAGTTAGACATTTTGGGAGAATTGTAAAACGTATTATTAAAGTATGATAAACTAAGGCTTTATGCTTACTCTGGGATTTCCATTGCTCAGCCACGGTATGAGGTTGTCAATAAAGAGACCTATGTCTTGACACTCAATGCTATTGCTGGAATCTCCAAGGTAGTTTAACAGAAGATTTCCAACGGTCAATTTCTTCTTAATATCACTGGTCGAGAGAAGCGGCAAAAAGCCATCCATGTCACGAGGATTCAAAGCCATCGTAACGGCTGGCTTCTTTGCTCTGAGAGGCTCAGTGATGTTTCGGAGGGAGTACTCACTCGACAAGGCACATAATTTGTTCTTGTATCACAACACTCATGTAACACAATATGACTTTTCTGCAATATAGAAAGTACGTATTGCAGAGAATAAAAGGCGCAATAACAATCTAATTTGAATAAGCAATCACTCCACGATCCAGTAACCAATAACGTAGCAAGCACTACTTAACAAATGATAATTCTAAACACTGTTAAGAACCCTTCTACAAGGAGACAACCGCGATTTGACAATCGTTCAAACACTGCAGGCTATTTTTGAACGTTCTCGCGTGCTGCAAGTATTACAAACAAAACTTCAGAGCAATGAACCGACAGAATCAGACTAGAAGCACTGCAAAAGCTCTAGTAAATCATCAGCTAAAAAATGAACAGGAAAAAATCTAAGAAAAGAGAACTTTTCCTGGCAGAAACCCAGCGCATCAAAGAAATTCTTCAATAGTAATCATGATCAGTTGTATCCATAGCAGGATGAGAATGAGGTTAAAGGGTCAGGGTTAATTGTAAGGAGTTACATAGTAAAAAATGAAGCATTAACCGGCAGCTAAATGTTCGTATTCCTCATGGAAAACAAGAGGCAAAGCTAATAAGGAGTAGAGGCGCGACTATGGGTGGCACAACGTAGGAGGACATTCATACCCGTCACCAAATTCGGTCAAGTTTTTCCTGTGGATGATAACTTGGTGTTACTTACAATTTACACAACACTGAACACGAGGATGAAGTTGTGACAAACAATCTTCGACAAGCAGCTCGCGGCTGACACCGAAGGTTACTGGAAAAAATTCGTACAGTCAACGGAAAATCAGTTCAAACACGGCAAACCCCGTACACACTCCATACTCCGTTCGAGATAAATCATTGTTTCGGAGTGACAATACATAAGGAACAGACGGACGTATCCCTAGATATTTACACATTATAGCATTCAGTACATTTTAAACCGTTAGAATCTCTTCCCGTCTTCCCAAATAATAAAATTGTCGCCATGCTAAAATTCCTTACGAATTATCGGTAATAAACTCTAACGTTAACACTATAATACTCACTTTTACTGGGTCACACATCTAGGGAATATAATCTCCATCGATTGGAAGTGAGCACGAAGTTACATCGAATGAACTCTAGCGTACAGAATTGTATTCGACAGTAGAGCTCGATGGCTGAGCATAGTCAGACGGCGCCATTTTGATTTCATGCTGTTTTCCAGCTTCCTCATTTGACCGCATTCCCCATTAGTGCATACATCTGGTGGCGCTAGTGCCGCTATTTTTTTTATCTCTCTTGGTATCCCACAGTTTTCATCATTTATGAGTCAGAACCAGTCAGAACCGCGCGGAGCGTCGTATGGAGAGCAGTTGGTTTTTTATGTGCGTAAATTAATATAAATGCACCAAAAGAATAAGCGATATATCTCGTCCACAAGGATCATTTACGTAGGAGTATTTTTTTCCATTTTATTTTACTTCTTACTTTGATTCACCTTTTCAATGACGCTTTAATGATTACCCCGGTATATACATATAGTTACAGTCAGATATACAATATTATACATTCACAATAATGTACTCCTGAACTAATAGCGCATCTCTTTAATTAATCTATCTTTGTTAGCTCCACGATTTGATAATTTTCAACATTCAATCGCTACTTCCTTTCCGGCCAGAGACAAACGAACAAAAACCTTTACATCATGTCGATATCGTAATTGACATTGAGAGTTTTACGAAACAAGATCTCAGTTTCTTAAAATGGAAGAATAAGGTAAACGTGCCTTAATTGTTCGTGTCTCTCGGCCTGATAATTAGCTATTTTATCTTCATATTAATTAATAAAGCTAAAGAACGTCACGAAGAGCGCGCGATTATGAGAAAATGTACAATATCTTCCATAGGTTTGACCAACGAAATAACAAATAAAACAATATATATCTTAAATAAATATTAATCCACGTGCTTACAATAATTTTCATAAAAAATAATTAATCCTTAATTAACTCAAATCCCTCTGTTACGACGAAACACGTCACTACTCAATCCAATCTATCGGAATTCATGATCGCGAGGATTCAATTGATTTCTCATAAATAAATAATATATATTACTCTGTATAAATAATGCATTGCATGCACCCTTCCCGTTATAGGCGCACCTACAGGGCAAACCAGTCTATTATAATTGAAATTCTTCCTAATAAACGAGGAATGTTCAAGTAGCATCCGCATATTCGGACCTGCCGAGCTTCCCTATCAGCAATGATAATAACGGCAGCAATATTAGCAGCGAATAGTATAGCAATAGTATCATAATTACTACATATCAATAGTAGTTAAGAATAAATATAAATATAATCGTCATCCGGCATCAGACTCGGAGAGAAAGATTCTCATGTGGGTTGCCGATTGCGCCTTGGACTCTTCTGATGTCGGATGACGCTTACAATTAGATAAGAGAACTGGATCGCCCAAATCCTATTTAATTTCTAGTACTAACATTCGCCTTTCGAACGGCTGTTTATTCGAATTATTTAAGTAATTTTGCTGAAGGTACTTTTAAACTAGTAAACGCTATAGACTTAAAGCTAAAGAATCGGAATTGAACGATGAAAGAGAGTGGAAATTAATGATCTTTTTATCGTGCCAGCGACTGTCAATTCATCAGATTATGATTTCTATAGTTTTCTCTTTGTTAATAAAAAATTCCGATTCAGCATCCTTCGTATCTAAGGCGATAATCATTTAATTAATCCTAATCAATCAGTGCAATGATCCAAGCCGTATTAACGTGCAGTTAGTAATATGATTAGTATATAGCTATACAATGCGTGCACGTAACGCAGAAGTACCAAAATGATTTAATATCATTTAACTAGAAAAAAACCTATGTCATTGTCCTATATGCTATGAAGACAACAGTAAAAAATCTTGGCGTTTGAAAAAAAAGACATCAAAGAAACTCAATAAAAAATAGAGCAGGAGAGTTATTTTTTTGTTTCTTCAATTTTTTGTTTCCCTTCTAATTTTTCTCTTTCAAACTATCGTGATCGTATTACTTATTTTCGCGTCATTCATGTAGGAACTAACAATTACGGTGACTGAATGAGCAGCCACTATTTTTCTGTACCATCATTTTGAAATTGATGCTCCGATTTAACAAAGTTGACAATCTTAATCGAGAAACATTTTCTCTGTCATCACTCTCTCTGTCTCTCATTATCTAGAATAAACTACGTATTGCTTCCTTCGACGAATCGAATTTCCCTACGTACTAGGTTAGTTTAGTTAGAAGCATCTAGGTCGTGGTATAACCTTGTGACCTTACGTCTGTCTGGATTTACTACAGTGAGCGACGTGAATTTGTCGTTAGGCTTGGCTACGCGTCGCCGCTTTAACATACTAACAATATGAGAATTAGTTTATCGCGAGACGCGCATTTAACATGGAGCAACCATTCAGGTAAATAATGAGGCCGATATTAGAGTGTAAAGCAGCATAATATAACTGAAGAATGGAAATTGAATCTATGTGATATTGTGTCTGGCAAAAAATCATAAGGAATCGATAATGAGTGAATCTTTGTAAAATATAAACGGCGTTGAAAAGATTGGCAGTTGGCCAGACGAACGGAATCTAGAATGTTAATTATAATCTATGGTGTAATTACGTTTTGAACACTTTCCATTGTTTACTGGCTGCTTCCAGTTCGGAGCAAAAATGCTATGTTACAGAGTGCTATTGCTGTTGTTGTTGTAGTTGTTGTAGGAGGGGACACACTTCATCTAATGGTGTGCCTAGGATCTCTTGGCACACTTGATTCATGTCCGGCTCCATCATCAGGGAAGATATTTGATCCTCGGTTAGCATCTCCACACTGAAATTCATATTCTCGTTATTAATCAAAGAACAATTTATTGATATACTGAGAAGCTTACCTTGCCAGACTCTCACTGTCTGATGTTTCCTCATCAGGGTTTAGATAGCTCATCGTCTTCTCCAGGGGACTTGGAACTTTCTTGCCTTTGCATTCAGCTTTATCAGCCTTGTCCATCTTTTCTTTATCTTTGTCGACGCTTCTTGGTTCGCTTCCACGTCTTTCCGTTAAACTTGATATGTTTAACATCATCATTCCATGATTCAGTAATTCCTTGACACGTTCTCCTGTACCTTCGCCCCAGAGCATATCGAGAGATTGCCTTCTACTGGAGTTTGCTGTAAGAGAAAGTGAAAAGAAGAGGATGGGTACCTTGTTTAAGATATTGTATAAATTTAATAGAATGACTTACTCGAACTTCCGCAACTGGCTCCTCCAGCAGCTGAGCTACGCGAGATCCAGTTTACCAAACTGCTGTCCAATTTGGTTTTATTTTTCATTGACGGACTCCTGGTAACTTCTGCTTTCCTCTCCTCGTTAAGAGTGACATCATTAATACGGGATAGCACCGGTAAGGACTGCTGGTGAGTCAATTTTCTGTGACAGTTACTTTCTTGTAGTGGCTGAGTTTTGCCACCGTTAAAAATTTCAGGACTTAAATCCATAGGTAAGGGTTTATAAGGAATCTGATCATCCTCGTCAGAATATACATCATTATTATAATAAATTTCATCCGGTGAATTATTTAAACTGATTTCCGTCCACTCCTCTCCATTTTGATTGGTTACATTCCTCTTCTCCTCGTGATCCTCCATAGGCGATTGGATTGTCACCCTCTTCTCCGTAGGCAAAATTTCACTGGTGTGCTCACCCAGACGTGGAGTCGTATCACTAGTTTCCTTCTGAAGCGGTGAGATATGTTTCGTTTCCATGGTAGCAATGGTTCTTGGACGTTCACGTTTTATATATTTTCGTGGGTCTGTGGATGAGAGATTGAGATTATTCAATCCTAGATATTCTGAGGACGGTTCGCGCTCCACCGAAGTAGGAACTGGACATGGTGGATTTGGACCAATCTTTTCAGGCAGTCTCAGGTACTCGTCGCTGGTGTAATCTGTACTATCTGGTGAGCCAGTAATACTGGACCCGGTCGGCGTGGCCGTATTTGTTTGCGCGGAGGAGTGGTCCATGTCGCCTTGTTTCACAAAGTCGTCAAAACGCCTCGTCTACGAAGATCATCCTTAGTTAAGATTGTTCTCTAGTAATATTAACAAGGATGCTATCCAATAAAACCTTACCCTATGAATCTCGTCGCTTATTCGCTCCAGGTTTCTCAATGCTTCGGCATAAGTCATCTTAGCTTCTCCGACACTCCTCTCCAGAGCACTCACTCTAAGCTTCTGCTCATCCAATCTCTGATTGAACTGTGCCTTCATCTCATAGTAGGGCCTGTAGCAATTAGAGATAGTCAGATCATTTTTATAAAAGAAATATACTTCATCCTTTGTATTTATATTTATACAGGGGCATCCAAGTTTAAGCATTTGACAGCTGTCGAATACCAATCATTCAAGCTGAATAAACCTGTAGATCTTTTTATCTTATTTAATAACTGAATGGCAACACTGTGAATCCTGTAAATATTAATTCCTTACCGTCAAAGGAGCACTATTCATCCTTGAAGCCATTCTTTTTAAAAGTACAAGTACATACAGGCTGTGCAAAATGGAACAACATAGAAATCAATATTACACTCAAGACAAACTTAAACATACTTAAGGTGTTATCTGTGTAACGTAAAGTGATGTAGGTTAAAAAAAAATAATGTCTATCCTACTTACAACATGAGCAAGTCGTGCCTGTAGGCGATACTGTTTATCAGAAGCAAGCTGCGGCGTGCACCCATACTGCCAACATGAATATAACCAAAAGACGTAAATATCCTAAATTCTACGCAAAAATCAAAATTAATATGTATAATTAAAGATAGATGGACAATCCTCGATAAAAGAAGAAAATTAGATGAACAATACTATAAGGGGTATTAAAAAAGAGGGAATAAGAATGCCGTCACCAAACTTAAGATGAAAAATAATATAAAAAGTACAAATTCAATACGAAACTTTGTAGGGATAGATCACATACTATTGACAATTTTTATTAGAAATTGATCATGTATATAGAAATCAGATTCGAATTGTATATTTGTGATTATTCCATATTGAGTTTCGTTTTCTTTTCGTAGATGCTTTCTAACTCTGGAGAATTCATTACCCAACTTTTACAGTTCATGCTTCGAATATCAAGGAAATGAAGGAAACGCGAAACAATTCTTTTAGCTATTAGTTAAGAAAACTAAGACAATTATTAATAAATCACTTACCTGGACTTTGCAATGGCACGTTTTAAGTCGCGTTGTAATCTTTGAACATTGTGTTCAGCTTTATGATAGAGAGCTGTAGTTTGTCTATGTGCTGCTTCGGAGATGGCTCTTTCATGCTCTGATTCATTCACCCTGGAAGTTGCGTGATTCAGCATTTCCTAGAATAAGAAGAAAGAAAAGACACAAAATGTACAATATAAGAATAGTTAGCTGATTGATATTTTAATTTACCTGCCAAGCATGATCGAAGCATCTGCCTTCAGTACGCAGACCATCTTCTGCAAGGTATACCATCTCCTTTGCAGCTGCAAGTTGACTATTGGCACGTTCAAAACGTATTGCAGCTTTCTGTGTCTCTTGTAAAGCCTACAATAAAGAAAGGAGTCTTAAGCACTATATGATTACTATGAAGGTTTGACGAAGAACTAAATTTACCTCTTTAGCCTTAAACCTTGCGTCATAGTAGGGTCGTGACCTCTCAATACAATTGCCAAGCTTCTTAGCTAGACTATCTATCTTCACTGTTGAGTCGCAGAGTAACTCCCGAAAGGTTGCTCTTGCTTCCTAGATAATATATATGTAGGTTATAATGTGTATCTTTCAGTTGGTTGATAGTAACGTCACTATGGAATTTTGCAGAGTACTAAGAGGCTACAGCTAACTTAGGCTATCTTTGATACAAATGCTCGCAAAGACGATCCATGCAATTACCATTATCCATTTGTCTGTGCTATGAAGCAATCAACTCAATGAAATCTAATCACGACCAGTTTCGAAACTGAAAGCTTGCCACCAATTTGTACTGTGGAATGTATGCTGGCGAAGCAGTACAACGTAACGAAAGAAAGAAATGCTAATTTGTATTTTTCATGACGCAATAAATATAAATAGAGTACTCACGTCTAAGTCCACTTCCAGTTTGTTGATATCATCGGTTGCTGTATTTAAGCGCTCCAATTCAATCTGAAAATATATTAATTAATTGTAAGAAATATTATTGATGTTTTAAATATCATATAAGTTTTAATCATGTAGAGATACTGAGAGCAATATGAGATGGATAGAAGTCTAACGCGTATGTAAGATTTTTAATCAGAAAAGTATACGATAACAAAATGAAACTGGATCGTATAGCAATTAATATGTTTTTGAGTACAGCTGCAATGCTAATATACAAAATGATGATATTTTACAAATAAATTAATCACAGTTAAACGGTGTGTAGAACTTAAGAGAAGATGGAAGATGATGTATCCTGTAATGCAAAAGAAAAAAAGAAATTTAACAAAGCCAAATGAAAATAACAAATCAAAAAATCAAATGAAATTCCAATTGCACATTGTCAAAAATTGTCAAACGTATGTATATTGGTGGGTGATGACATGTAAATTAGTAAGGGCGAATGGTAAATGAAGGACTGTCAAGATTCTAGGATATTCCTGATCTATAATGTTATAATAAAAACTGATACTTAAGGATTATCAGAGGTAAATATAATTAATGGAATTAGCAGCATGCAACTAAATTAAGAAGCAAGTAACGTATATGTAATTTAGTATCGTAAAAATGTCAATTTCGACACGTACAGCCATCAATGTATAATATGATCATTTTAAATGATACCATTATTGTACCTGAACTCGAGGATCCACCGCATCGTCAATGAGATCAGAATCACAAGCACTGTCCTTTTGCACCCTTTCACTCATAATTAAAGCTATCTCACAATTTATTTACAATTTTTCATGCCACCTATATCGTCTGCTACATATCAGGTGGCCATCTTAGATATGAAGGCCTGTCCCAAAGGACTCAGCACCGGCTTCTGACAAAGAAAGTTATGCTACTAAAATTCACGATAATTCTTCTCGTTGACATACGTAAATACCTCATACAAATTTTGGAACTCAATATTAATTCAGGGAATAAAAAATTCCAATTATTTCTCAGATATACAAACAAATATTTTTGCACTCACACAGCACGCTGCCAAATTCCAACATGGCGCCCATGTATATGCATCTCATCAGCCTATGATAAAGTAATATTTAATCGTTAACATCATCCAAAATCATTCTAATCTATTTTTAAACGATGTTTTGCATATCCCCCTAGATTCTACAGCTTAGGTGTTTATCTTACAAGAAGATAGGCTAAGTAGAACTAAGAATAGTACAAGTGGTCTTATCAAAATGGTTACCATCCCCCACCTGATATAACATCGTCCCCTCTACCAAACGGAACCACAACTCTGTTTTCTATGAACTCCCAGCAAGCTCTTCATTCTCGTTGTTGTGTTCTGTGTCGTAGGTAGTAGCAGGTGGATTACTTTTTGGGAAAGCTTCACCCACAAGAAACGTCAACGAACCTGAAACTCATCACCTAATCACAAGAAAATCATACCGGTGAGTGAAAATTCAATATAATTTCAGTAGCAGATTATACACGTCGCATTTACTGATTCTCCTACGCCAAAAGTAAAACCGCGAGAACAATGGTTCTACTTTCTATTTCCTTGTTCTATAAATATTTCCATTGCTCCGACAATTGGCAAGCCAAGTGTCGCTGTGGGTAGATTTAACGAATTTCCAACTGCACAGCATCTAAGGTAGAAATCACAAGTAATCATAACCTTAATTCAAACGTTTCCACCAGTTTATTGCTCTCAGAATTCTTGAGAAATCACAATTTTTTTTATGTTTACTTGACAAACGAAACGTTAAACGGTTTCGTGATGTGAACAAGATACGTTGTTGGGTGTACAAAAATGGATAAAGGACGCTTCCGCCCTGTGTGTTGAAAACTTGCTGAGATATAATTCGACGAACTGATTACCGTTGGTAAAGTTTTTCTTTTTCCTTTATATCGGCATACATTCATTGCAGTCTTTACACCTTACTCCATTCTTTTCTATGTACATGTCCACAGGCGTATAAAATGGTAATTTATTCGGAGTCTAAGAAAGGAGCACGCCAGCGGTTCGTACTGGCATTCTCCAATGCACATACAAGCAACGTAGTGTACGCGTGTGGACCGTGCGAGTCCCGGAAAGCCATAATGGCTTTCACTGTAAATTGTCCAATTACCTATTTCCGGTTGCCGTTACTAAACAGATTTGGGATTCTACACCAAAGAGACCATGTGGAGCATACTTGATATACATAAGTTAGTTTCCTGTATGAAATCCATAAAAGTTTTCAGTAACAAGAACAACCTTTACGGCATCAGACATTTGAAATGAAACACCCAATATATTCAAGAAACTATTAGCTACATTCATACCTTGTTCTATCCACCTGTGCGGAGATGTATCAAGAAATCATTATAGAAAAGTCTGTTTAGACCGGTTTGAATAGTTCATCACGTTTTCATGGGACACCCGTTATATGGTGGAACGTTGTATCGACAAAAAGAATCTCGTTCACGGTAGAGGAATTACGTTTAATTTACTGTACACCCGGTACAGGTGACTGGCAAGAGTGACCCCACTTAACGATGCGGATTGAATTGGGATCTCTACACGAAATCTTGCTTAGAATTTTTCAAACAAAAAAAATGGTTGAGTTTACTTATCCACATACTGCTTACTGCTATCCAAAGCTGTGAAAAATTTACATATTGGTATGCAAATATACAAATGTCCTTACCTACTCTTTATCCATGCCAAGTTAGATGGTTTTAAAAATTTCAGTACACCCGTTGCATGGTGTCAAGTAACAGTGGCCTCACAGTGCAGTTAGCTGTTGCCCGACTATACGTGGAAGTTGTTAAAAAAAGAGAAGACAAAGAAACAATAACGAATCTCCATAGCAGAAACTCCACAGCCACGGACGTCTCTATTTAGTAAGGATAAAGTTACAGTTGCGTTGGAGTCTCTAGAATTTAACGGTGCCTCTCTGCTTAAAGGTCACCCGTTGTATATAAACAGGAGTCACCATAGTCGTTTCCAAAGGCTTCCCTTCCATACAATTTGAGAAGAAGACCAGCTTCTGGTTCTCTCAAAGGATCCTGATAGTGCCGGGGTGGTACGGAAAGTTTGTTCAAGACTCGTTCGTCCTTGATCGTCACTTCCTGTCACGAAACTGACATGCAACGAGTATCGTCAGTAAAAAAATTATGACACGATCCCCAAAGATATCTCGTTATTGTGTGTCAGGAATACTTAGACAGCCAGATAACTAGATAATTAGATAACACCGTGTAAACACGTCTAATTAAATTTCTAGATAAAAACGTACACTATAAACTCTGCTTCAAAGGCAGACTGTTTATTAGTAAGTTTCTTTCGGGTAAATAAGTTCGAATCGCCTTACCATTTGGCTTCTCTCTTAATGACTTCCAGCAGACAAGATAATTATGAAAGATCGTGCAAACATTAAAGCGTTTCGGGCGTAATGTCAAACGGGTGAGGCCTAAGTAAAAGGTGTTGTTAGATTATTATACCGTCTAAGTAGATACAGATGTTATACACGGCGAATTCCATACTGGCTGCGTAAGCCGATTATATATATAGATATACATATATGTACGTACGATTAAAACTGCACCGCATTTACTCATAAGGCCGGTTTTCCATTTGGCTTTTGTGGGCGAAAATCGACGTTCTCTCTGCGTGTATCTGTTGTGTCGCATGGGAATGGTGGGCGTTGTGTATTTTACAGATGAACTTTCACGCCCGCCTATTGGATTATTTCTTGTTCGTATATGCGGCTCCATAGACTACAGTTCTGTGGTCTATATACTATCATATACTATACCCAATATCTCAGAGAGAATAGAATTTAAGATTTTTCATCTGTACAAGAGTGCAGAAGAGAAAAGGCGAAGAAGTAGAGATAGTAAATAGAAGTATTATAAATAGATAGCCGAGAGACAGACTCGCGGAAAGTCTTTATAATGGCTAATGCTATGGACTCAATAGAGAAAGATACTTTCCCTACTTTCGCGCATAAAGAGCCCGTTACATATAGATATCTATTCATATATATATACCTACGAGCACGTGTAAGCCTCCGTGACAGGAACAGTTTCCCTTGTAGGAAATCCTTAACTGACCAAAACAACAGTTGGCTAACTTGCTGGATGTGGACACGTTTGAGCGAAAACCGGTTTCCAGGGTTGGCAAAACTCGATCCTGAGTCATACCTGAAAAGTCAGCTTTAGGCATAACTTGTATATTTTATTTATATATATATATAAATATCAGGATGCAAAGATCCATGCCACCTGATACAACTACATAAATCGTTATGTACTCTTCTATTTATGCTAAACAAAATATTATGACAAGTATCATGGGTGGATCACGTGAATTTGAAATTTGCAATTTAAATTATCTAAAATCATATACAGACCCACAATGATTTCTACAAGGAATTCCAAAAGGATATTTCTTCGGTTATGTATAGTCGATAATGAAGAAAAGATAACGTTAGAGATGCTATAAATACTGGTTCTATCAGACGCATCCTGTCTGTGTCAATCGGCCTGAATTTCTCTTTCGGATTCTATCTTCTATCCTGTCATATCCATTTTCCAGCCCGAAGCTCATGGGCGCTTGCCAATGGACGACATCCGCCCCGATATAACTCCCACCTCCTCTACAAAATGATAAGAAAATGTTCATAACTTCAGTAATCTCATAGCCCATTCTATCGCTTTCTGATTTACTGCGTATATACAATAAATCCCATTATATATCCATTTGACTTTATATACTACGATCTATATAAGTGATAAATCTATGCACGACCGTCATCCACCCATGATAGATCGGCAAAGTCAGTAGTATCATTCAGCCTTGGTGTTTTGTCCAGTACTCTGTCTCTGTGTATCTCGAATTGTACGCTGTTCTCTGTTACATATATGAATATATGTACTTAGTCGTTTGGTGGTAGAGAACGTATCCCGTGGCTGGTACTACCATCCTCGGCTTCCATCATTTGACCGAATCTCCACAGTCGGCGACTCCCACAGAGATCTCAAGCCTGCAGCCATCCAGCCAGACTACACAACGACTGGCGCGTTGAATCCTGTAGTTTCTGAGTCAGGCGACGCGAATCTCAGCTCCTGCCGAACGAGACACTCGCCGAACAGTTCAGTTAACTCCGGACCGTGGAGTGGCTCGCGTTTATTGTTACACGTAGTGGATAGTTGCGTGGCGACGCTTCTCTTAGAACATTCATAGATAATAGAAGAGAAATAGAGTGTATTTTTTTTTCACTTTGTTTGATGGACTAACGGAAACATTTTTACCTGAGTTATTATTGTAGTATAACTTGGATGTCTGATTGATATTCTGTAGAGTTTATTGCTTGGAGAACTTTTCATTCTTTATTGGTAACGTGCCTTTGTGTCGCTGTCGTGAAATTCTTTACGGAGTATCTGGTGAGCTTATATGTATTGTTTTACTTTTTTTTTTTTTTTATCGTAGAACCGAGGATTTATAACAACTGATTGTTTTGCTTGGGAGAGCATTGGGGTAGCCCTCGGTTTTTTGTCTTCTGACAGAAGGAAATTATCTAATAGATGTTTGACACTTTTATTTTTCTACGATATTTACTCTTGAGTTTTCGTAGCTTGCGTAATAGTTTAACGGACACATTTAATTAGATAGTCTATCTGAGATACTATGAATTACCTGTTGTTTTCTTTATGACAATATTAGTCTATACTCCTCAATTCGAAATGGAGTATTGACTTTATTCCAAAGAACAGACTTAATATATTTTTTTGTAAATTCTTTCTTAACCTTGTACCTTTGCTTTTTGCTCCCAGTGGCGAATATTACATTAAAATAATTTAATTTCTTGTTCTTAACACAGCGAGTTCGACCATGAGACGAAAATTAATAGATGCGCAACATAGTCATACCGATCTACTGTCTACTTGGTTATCGGCAGGGATCTAGATATCGATGGGACGCATCAGTAGATTGTAATTAATATTCATAACCGCAGCCCAATTTCAACTCAAAAGCATTACAACCCGATCGTGATTCTTTTTCAAAATGATTCCATTTAAATCCCATCGTAAATCTCAGTTACAAGACTGAGAGTACGCCATACATATATAGCAATTGATCCAGGTAATACACAAGCTGTCTCACATATACCTTTTTTTTTCTTCTTTTTTCTTTTCTTTTCTATTCCCCATTATCATCCAAACAATCTACGCATAGCAGCACCGATTTCATGCACAGAGGAGAAAGTGCCAGCCGACATTTTCTAATTTGACCGCATCCGTTGAGAAAAATCATCCCGGTCACGTTTCCACGCTCGGGATACCAAAGTCTTGAGTAGCGTCTCCCTGTATCTTTGTTATATGTATAAAGAATGTTTCATTTCTTATCTATAGTTCTACTTTATATACTCATCGTTATCATATCGCAAAGGGACTATTATCCAGTCGCTCAGATTGAATTAACAGCGATACTAATTGGCTGGTACCGCCAATCGGCCCTGTGAATGTTAACCGAGGGGTACAGGGAATTTCACCTTGAACGTTATGCAACGCCATGGACGCAGCATCCATGTACACTGCATCTATACACTACGGGGAATATATCAGCACATATATACAGTGCACAAACCATGTTGAGATAACAGCACAGTGACTTTGGAGATTTCCACTAGCCCATACATACGCGTGCCTCTATGTGAAGCAGAAATTTTTCTCTCTAATCAAAACCGCCATCTTGTTCACGGGACTCGTGCCATTTCTTTTGTAAAATTTTTCTACACCGTATCTACGATACGCTACTGTATTCATTCAGCGTAATCGCTTCTAATTCGACAGTCAGTTATGCATTCAAATTGGCAGCGAAAGTCACTCTGCGCTCGTCACGCCTTGGTTTGCCCACTGGGCGCTTTAATTTAAGTAGATACCAATCTTCATCGATACAATTTTACTGTACAGTGTACTCGCGATAAGAATCTGTCAGTACAACGTACCTCTTTAGTCACGTATGATTAAGTTTGGAATGTGCCCATCCAGCGTGCATCATGTTCTTCGAAGTTTTACGATCTGGTAAACATTATGATCTTATTAAAAATTATGATCTTATATAAAATAAGTTCCTGTGTCTGTCTACGTTTTTCTTTTTTATTATTTGGATAAAGTCTTCCTTCAGACACCTGGCGCATACTTATGGGTTGATTTCTATACGTCATTCGCAGGACAGAAATTTACGCTCAGTATGGCACAGACAAGCACAGAGAGACGTGCGACCTCTTTGCGTCTACGTGGGTGGAATAGGAAGTCAGACATTAAACCAAAAGCTCTACCTTTCAACGCATTAAATGCTTTTAAAATGGGGCCTACGATTGTTACCTCATCGCTTTTTATTGTTGATTGAGTATCGATAATGTTATGTCAAAATTGTCAGGGACTGAGTGACGCGCGCAGTTAGGTTTAAATATTAGTTGACAAACTGAGAGGAGGAAAAAGGATGATAATGGGTTATGTTACAAAGAGTGAGAAATGGAGACGAACGATGATGATGATGATGATGATGATGAAGAAACTTGAAAGGGATTTAGCCTTCATTCGCAAGGCTGACTACTCGATGCACTTTAATCTCCTTTCAAATATATATCGAAACGCCTATTTTATTGGCTATCCTTGTGTACTATAAGGAAATCCGTTTACGAAAGACGATAATTGATTATTTATTCTACGTGACCATATTTGGTAGATATTCGATTTTAATGGAGGAAACTCATGCTATTTGTCTTTCCTTGAGTTACTGTTTATTGGGTACTATTCATTTTGTTTTATTAGTACTATTGTTAGGACGTATTGCAGATGTAACAATGGAACTGCTTGGACTAGGTTACTCATTGTGGAAAGTGATTCTTTCAAGGGGGGAAAACGGTGCACCACTTTCTTTTGAGAACGAAATACTTTGCGTTCGTGACGGACTATACAGAGAAGAGAAAAGATCTATATTTATATGTATAAACGTATGCAGAACTTTTTAAATTTGAACGCATCATGCTGATTTTTTATGTAAAAGTCATATAATCTATTTGATCCGTTTGCTTGATAAATAATTGTACAGTACTGTCCATCAGTTTCATTATTCTTATAAAAATATTGTTTTGTTACAGCCTGTAAAGATCTGTAAGCCAAGAACATTTTATAGAAAAAAATGAGGAACTCGACGCTGCTGAAGTGGGCACAAAATTCAACCAACAATAAGAATCAACCCAGTAAAAATGGAGGTGAGTCTCTGGCACGTAAAGATTACGTAAATTTTCAGCAAACTAAAAATTGTCTATAGCGTATGACAATCAGGAAAATTAATATCTGACTTTTGTATTTCAGGTACAAACAGAAATTGGATACACTCACCAGACGCTCTACAAAAAGGCCACATCGCCTACCTAGTCAAGGTATTGTGTCATTTATATTTCTGTCGCGTTTACATGTAACTCAGTAGGTCGTATTGTCCTCCGCTAATTAAATCCGAGAGAATCTCATAGTCTAAAGATCAATCACAGCATTCTGAGTTGATTGTGCGAATCCAAGAGAGAACGGTGCCTGGCACGAATGGAATTATCAGTAGAGAAAGGAAGAAGAAAAAAAAAAAACAAGAGAGAAGCTCGAAAGATAAATAAGAAGATCTTCTGCATCGCCTGGCATCGTTTCCAGGAAGATTTTTCATCTGAAGAATACAAAAGCTCAAGGCTAAATATCCGAGAGCTTCTTCTTTTTGCGTTTCACGAGCAAACAGACGTCTGACAGGAATGCAAATGGCATTGGAATCCTTGGAATCGACTATTCATTATCCCCATGACTATTTAATTGTCAGATAGTGTGGAGTCATTAGATCATCACACTCAGGAATGAACTTTCCTTTACATTAAAAATCTCTCATAATAATTTACTGATCGTTATCAAGCTCTACTCATCTGTATGTTGGATTGTGTTATTTCACTGCTTTCGTTACAGATTGTTACGTACCCCCTGAGTCCTGAGTCTACTTAACAATAGAAGACGGGTGTAGCCCATTGCATAATCTTAAGACGTGGCAGGTTTACCTTTCATTTTCTGCACACTCCTCAATACCATTATTATGTCTTTGGTGGCTGTGTCGTGTTGCTGTGGTATTATGTTTGTCGGTTGGTACGTGCTTGCATACTTTTTACGTGGCACGACGACCGAACAAACAGCCAGGAGAGTCCAGCGTTGTTATATTTGTATATATGTGTGGCTATATACCACAGGAAGAGAATGAAATTCTGACAGAGGTTATTGAACTCCAAAACTCAGCAGTGCATTGGAAAGAGATTGAAAGTTTGTACCTGCGATGGAGAATCTGGTAGTTTTGGCCTAAGGGTATTTATAGTGTTAGACCCTGCCTGACATCATATTATAGTGTAGTGAAATTTCTTTAAGAAATTTTATATATTACTTCTTTGGTGAGACTATTTTTTATTGTCTTAACACAGATTGTTTTGATCAAAAGAAAAATCCATATCGGCGGTACGACGCAGTTTATTGATATTGTGAAACTTGCTATTTTGCTTTTTGCTGAGATTTGTGAAATCGTTATTGAGCAATCAGAAAGACGCTTATCATCGGTTCTTCGTCGTAACGTTTGGCGAGCGTCTTCTTCCTTGTATTTCTTCAACAACTTTTTTGTTTTTTAATACTGAATTTGCCACTTGTGATTTTAGGTAATTTTTTAATTTACTTCTATTTCACTTTATATGCGATCCAAGACCGACGCCGTCGTTGCGACGCCTTTGGGCCTTTCTAATTGCAAATAGCCTTGAATTCTGACCTCAAGTCTTAGTAGGATGATGTGAACCGTAGATATTTGCAAAATCCGTGTCACATATGCAATTGAAAAAATTACATGCAAGATTTAATAATTTTTGGTTCTTTTATTTTTGTTGTATAGTATCTGGGCAGTACGGAAGTGAATCAGCCTAAAGGAATAGAGGTGGTGAAGGAGGCAATATGCAAGCTGAAGTTTAATCAACAGTTGAGAAAGAGTGACGGTACGAAAATGCCGAAGGTGGAGTTGACGATAAGCATAGACGGCGTCGCTATTCAGGAACCAAAAACTAAAACTACTCCAAAGGTATTTGTTTCAGCATTGATTCAATTTATCAACTAAGAATAAAGTTTCATTGTACGGCATGAAAAGAGTGTATATGTTTCACAGAGAATCATGCATCAGTACCCGCTGCACAGAATTTCTTATTGTGCGGACGACAAAGGCGAGAAGAAGTTCTTCAGTTTCATTGCCAAGGAGGAGGATGCCGAACGTCATACGTGCTTTGTATTTGTCAGTGACAAACTCGCCGAGGAGATAACGTTAACTATCGGACAAGCCTTCGATTTGGCATACAGACGGTTCCTGGAAACATCGGGCAAGGACCTGGAGACGCAGCGACGTTGCATGGTGTTGCAACAGAAGATAAAGCGTCTGGAGCACGAGAACAATGTCTACCGGCAGCGTCTTCAAGATATCGCTACTATCAAAGGAACAGTACGTTGAAAAAGTCTATAAACCATTTAATTGTTAAGTGATACAATTTTCAATTTATTCATTATATATATTTAAAGGCGGATATTTCGTCATATTTGTCGCAACACAACCTGCCGGATATTCTTCACGTTCCTGGGGCGCTTACGTCGCCCGAAAGCTCGACCGTGTCGCTGAGCGATTCCGTTAGACTTAACGGAAGCGGAAGTAAGCTTTTATTGAATAGTAACAGTGATAGCAATGGAAATACTTCAAATGGACCACAGCAACCACCGCCAGTACCTCCCAGAAGCTTTGAGAAGAGTTTCGATGATGATTTTATGGGGTAAATACGCAGAATCCAATGTAGCGGTGCCTATAGTCTGTATTATTTTTGAGGTTATAAAATCTTTATCTTTCTTTAGAAGCGAGCCTACGCCCACTCCTACAGTGGGGACCAAGTTGGAAGGTCTCCTGATGGATGAATTCGAGGAAGATTTCAATCCACGAGCCTACGAGAGCGCTGTCAATGGTTTGGCCAATCATCAATCAAATAACAATCCTCTTTTAAATGGTCAGGCATCTTCTGGAACAAATGTCTTCTCCCAAGCTAACGGAACTATCAACTCTCCACCATTACGTAAGTATAACTATTGCTTACCTTCACTGAATTCATATTAACTTACTAAACATGATCTCAACAATGACATTTCTTAATGCTACAGTGGCGCCACCGCCAAAGGCTAAGGATTCACGTCGTCAAAATGGTGTCAAGGAGGATCTGTTTGGCAGTATACCCTTTAATCCAGCCCCACCTAGCAACTTAAAATCTGAGATAAACGATCCATTCGAGATGGGCGAATTTGGTGCTACGACAGCCATTTCCGGTCCCAGTCAATTGGAACTGGAGAACGCCATCGGGCTCTTGGATAAGAGGCTACTTGAGATGAAGGTATAGAATTTAAAAGAATAAATCTATAGCATTCAAGAAAATCATGTATAAAATCTGTTATCTTTTCAGGACGGGTTCAGCAGAGGGCTCTCTATCGGCACCGATGACTTTTCACTGGAGAGTTTGGATCCTCTACGGAATTGAGTCATCTGTTTAAGCCAAGAGAAAATGCTGTTGCGAACAAGCTTGGATTACTCGTAATCAGATTGCGTCAGACTCCGTAGCACGTTAGAATATCTTGCGGCAGGGCGCCCGGGTGAAACAATTCGTTAAAGAGACGGTACGAAACCAAAATTAGTCAATTATTCCATCAAATATTTGAGGTGATGTTCGATATTTATGATGCACATCACAATACTATTCTTCAATTCATTCTACACGTGCGTCAGAGAATTGCCCTGCTTAATTCAGGGTCGACATGTTTATAATCTGTATCTGAACATTGTCTTATCCTTTCTTTACGTCAATCGAACCTTTGAGTCTTGCTTGACGTTTTATCTTTCTCTTTATTTTTTTCTTTTTATGCTCCATCCATCAAGACTCGTTAGAACGAGGAGACTTCATTCATCCATCAATTTATCTATAAGAATTTTAATCCAGTAATCTCGTCGCGGTGCCGAATCTCGTTTAACGGAAGTAACGTATGATAAATATAACCGAAAATCGCGTAGCTGCTGGCTGCTGGCTGCTGGCGACTTTCCATCCTCGCACTAATAAACGGTAGAAAAGAAAATATGAAACTCTGCGAAAATAACTAACATGAATGGTAATGTATAATGGGTACTAATGTAAGAGCGCATTTAAGAATACAAGTAAAAAAAAATGAATAGGCTTTTCACATTCTCCATATAAGAGTTCAGATATGTTGTCTTTAAAATCTGATCACTGTGCCTTTCGTATAGTATATATATATATATACTATACATAAATATTATATTTTCCAAGAGGACAATGAGACATTCCCGCCTAGAGAGATAATTTAACTAGCTTTAGCAGATGTTTAATTAATTATAACAAGAAAAGAGTGAGGAAGAGAGTGGAAGAGAAGAAGAAGTATGCCTAGGCATCCGTAGAACGTGATTGATTTAATACAAAAAGCAACGTATTTTTGTTTTTTCTTTTTTCTTTTCTTCTAGCAAGCGTCTTCGTTTGTGACGTTGTCTGAAGAATTGTGTACATATTTAATTCAATACTATTGTATTTGTTGCTCTATTGTTTAAGTATTATCATTAAGAAAAATATACAACACAATTATTACACCAGTTCTTAGTTTCGTACGTCCCAGAGTATCCGAGAGAAAGACACGTGAATGTTTGTCGCCATGTTGACGGTAGAATTTATTATGAAAAAAAAAATCGCATCTAAATGAGTTTTGTATGAAATTTTTAATGACTCCATCACCTCATCCGTTTAGGCCAACAAATTTATAGTGTTAAAATGCTAAAATCAACTAGAAATCTGTTTTCAATTCTATTAATTCTGTCTATTGTTAGTGTCAATGCGTATAAAGATAATACAGAAACGTCAGCGACCGCTGGATTCCCTATTGAATGTAATAATAGCAGAGGAGAATCAATGATAGAGAAGTCACTTCACGACGAGGAATTTGAAAGCGTTCAGGAAGATGATTCCTGGTGCGAGAATGAGAGGCTGGAGATAGCCGATGAGATAGATTATCTAAGTGCTTATATGAAGGAGGTGGCTGATGATCTTGCTAAGGACGTAGGTTAAAAGTGTTTCTCGACCTAGTTTTATCAGGGAAAGACGTGCCTGATCACTGTGATTAGAATATTTTTAATGTATAGGGAGTGAGGATCGCAGTAGAAGAAAGAAAACGTGAAGGGGAAGATGTTGTTACTTGGATGAATGAAAATGTACCTTGCAATTATTCAGAGAGCAGAGTTTCCTACTTGGAATCGACTTTTTTACCACAGCATCAAGTATAACGGGTTTATCATAATCTTGATCAGATCAGATCTTGGAAATGATGAGATTCGTAGAAGGAAGCAATTTTATTGATTCCAAATAAAGTGTAACTATAAAGTATGGAGCCGACCTTTCTTTTCTATATTCGTGAACGAGATATTTTTATGTTGGATCTGCAACACCAAGAATAATTTTATTGATCTCTTTTATATTATTTGTATCTTAATGGTGGCTTTGCGTCAATAAGCGCCAGGCATTCAAACGTAAACGGTCTGCTCATAAATAAAATCGATAGCTCGATATCTCGAAGTTCGAGATCTCGCGGGACAATTGATTTCGATAATTGCAAATGGTCGCGTAATAACAGATGATTGGAGTGATTCGTTGCGCGACACGACGGAAGAGCATTTATCTGTCAAAAGTATAGTAAGAGCGAATAAAAACCTGTTGTAAAAGAATTACGAAACTCTAGGATCTTCTAGAAGGAGCAATCGAAAGTAACTAAAGAACAATATATACAGTAACTCGAGAACGGAACGGAGATAAAGTGATTGAAGTAAAGAATAAATAAGGAAGATAAAAGAAAGACGTAGAAGCGTCAAGTTAAAGACATTAAGACGTAAAAGTTGATCGAATTCGTGCTCAAGACTGAGTGGCAGTATCGGGTTCAAGGAGGGGGTCAAAGGGCAAGAAGTTCCTGACATCGAGGAAGAGACAAAGTGAGAGAGAGAAAGATAAATACAACGAAAGAGAGTGAGAAAGAGACAGCGAGGGAGAGACAGAGAGAGAAAGTGCATGAGCTATGAGTAAGCAAGACAGATAGGGGCCAGCAGCTTCGTTGTCGGTTCCAGTCGGTTCTTCTCTCCAGTAGCGATTCTACAGGCACCGTAAAGACTGTAACAACGTAACAGTGCTCGCTTAACCTCGTGTTCCTGTTATTATGTAATTAAGCCCGGAATTAATCTACAGCAAGGGACACGAAGAAACGTGAGAATAATGTGGAATACAGAGATTTATTGCCTTGTCGGATTGGCTCTTCTCATTCCTGCTTATGGAGCGGCTACAGGTACTAACATGCTTATACCATTGATCGGTGTTTAATAATTTATATGCTATAGCTATGCCAGGAATTTGAATTAATATATTAGTGGTTTAAATAATAATTATGAGTTTTAATCGGCGCATTGTTTTTCATCTGGATGAGGCTTTGTTATTGGGAATATTTGGAAGTAAAGTTACTTGCTTCAATTACTAGAGCAACTCGTTATATAGAGCCCTAATGCATAATCATCTTCTTCCGTTCATTTGACGTCTCTTTAGGGTTTCCCGATAGGGAATAATTGTACCCAGTGTATGTGGTCATGATATAATGAGTATATTCAGCTGGATACGTTGAGAAATATGCTTGTAGAGAGAGGATGAGGAATGATAAGAGGAAGCAGAAAAGGAGGATGGAAAAAAATGGTCAATCAAGCAAAATCATTACTGGTTATAACTTGTTAATGGGGAATACCCGGAGTCAGGTTTATTGAATAAACATATCCTTGTTGGTGCTATCGGTATCTTTGTTCTCTAAAGAATCCAGATATATGGTATATATATGTACAAGACATTCATGGCAGTTTGCTTTGAGATAATATACCATTTGGACAAGGATATTTTTATACAATTGATATGATGCTTTTACTGATCCTGGTTTTATTCTGAATATGCTGAAGTGCCTATTACTGTTTGTTCTTTTTTTGTAAAACAATCGAGTGTCATTTTACCAGCTTTAATCTTTTCTTCATTTGATATTAGTTTGTTATTTTTATTGTTGCTCTTAGAACGGTAGTATTCATGCAACGAAACAAGGAACCTTTAAACAAGATGCATTGAGCGTTATCTACCAGGTTGCGATTAATGCCTTTTTTTTGTAGATAAGATAGTTCTTCCTTCACGTCTGTACGATAAGCTCTAGTCTTTCGTATAGATATACCTAAATCTTTATTGACATTCAATGACAATGTCCGAGACGTAAATCTTGTTGACAAAAGTTACTTGCCAATAACATCCGTGGCTATTGCATATTCTTTAAATATGATTGGATAAGCTTAACTTCCTATCAGTTACAATATCTTTTAGATAAGAGCCAGTTTAAAAGTGATAATAAAACATGCTAATAGATATACAAATTGGAAATGTCGCTAAGATATATTCTTACTCTTGTATAATTTTCTCACAATTTATCCCCCTGTACTTTATCTATGAATCCCATCCGCATGTAGAATTACCATAGTGTTATTGAATTACTGCGATACCGTCCACTTAAGTCAAAAGTAATTCCCTAACTTGCTTGAGTATCACCACGACGCAGTTGACCCCTGCGGTGTTCTTGATAAAACGAATTTGGCTCAATTAACTGATTCATTCAATCGTGCCTGGTATTGTAAATATTACTGGTTGTAGAATAGAGAGGAACTTGTAACACGTGCTGCTAGTACGAAAGCATATTAAAATAAATTATACAATAACGTTTGATCTTTTACAGAGAATAATGTGAAAGCAGTAAGGAGCTGCAACGTGACAATATTAAAATCACAATGTGGTCTAAACGAGCGATGCGTTCAGGACCAGGGTAGGGAGATATGTGATTGTCTCAAAGGATACGAGAGGCTCAATGAAAAGTGTGTGCTAAAGCCTCCTCCGGCAGTGGCATCAAAGGATGCAACTACCACAAAAGATGACCAACAGCCGACATCCGGTGGTATGTCCTCCAATAGGATCTAAATAATATAAGATAATAGAAGGAATTAATTTTTATATAAAAATTCAATAGCAATTTTTAATCTATTTTTATGTATTTTGTTATAGGCAGTTCCGTTGCGGCAGGATTACTAATACCGACGTTCCTGATAGTCCTGGGCGTTCTTATCTTCTTTGGTGCTAGACGATACAAATGGGTTCAGCGATTTCGGGAATACAGACAGAATCGTTACGGGAACGTCCTAGTAACCCGTGACGATGATGACGACGATCCTCCAATAGCGTAAAACGATCTAGAGTGACTGTACGGCGACCACGATTATGACGACCTTGTGATAATAATACACTTCTTCCCCAAAATTAACAATAAGGATGATCAGACTGGGATTAGCTGTGATGAGGTCATCCTCTACGTTATGACTGCGTCGCGTGAACACGACCTCGTTCTCCGGTCGACGGCGAGGTTTGTACACTGTGACTCGTTGAAGTGATACAGGTGGTATTCTGTGTAGATGTCGAGTAATAAAGATGCCAAATGTAAAGGAGAGTTCCTGGTCGATACGAACCTCGACGTAGATTATCGCCGGAGAGCATCTACGGGAGGACGTCGTCTCCAGGGACACTTACAAATAATCGCTGTACACTTATAAGGAAAGCGAATTAACAAAATTAATACTAATGACGAACTACACTTTTTGTTAGTCTTATTAAAATTGCGCCAAGGGAAAGAGAGAGAGAGAGAGAGAATGAGACATAGCAAGATGAAAAATTGAGAGAGACTAAGCGAAAGTGACAGAGAACATAATTTTTTACATTGATATTATATAAGCGAATCGGTAAACTTTTTCATAATGAACAAATACCTGTTAATTAGATAAACGCGGTAGTTTAAAGGTTATGACGATCGTTATAATCCCGTGACATTATATGTACCAAAAAAATAATTAATCCCTTTTTATGGGAACGCGCACACAATATACATACACTATCTGAATTCTCTATAAATTATAGACAATGTTTTTCTGTAATATAACAAAATTTTGTACATATACAATACATTACACACGGATTATATATAAGCCATTAAGATTAACAGCCATATTCTTGCCAGATAATATGGTTATCGTCACGGTACTTTCTGCCGTCTAACACGAGATATTGTAATGACAAATTATTCTTATAATCAATCTTTTTTGTACAGACAAGAAGGAAGCTAACAGGGAACCGGACGATACCTTATAAAATGGATCTCTTATTCTTAATTCAATTTTCCGTAATCTTTCTCTTACATTCCTACCACCAAATAATCAAACCTTTGATCTCTTGCTATTAATTCAAAATCTTTTCTGCATTTACTATCGTAATGCCAGTTTGCATTTTCTTCCTGTCAGAACTTCCATGCTCTGACCCTGTGATTTACATTATTTGTTTTTTGAGAATTATTCATTCTAATCGTCGTGTTGTTACGTGTCCTTAGAGCATCTTCATCGGATCTTGACCTCTTTCATGAGCTGTCCTGATAAGAATGAGTGAGAAATTAAAAGAAGACATACATGGAATCATTGTGCGCATGCGCGACGCATGCAAATTCCACACAGCAAACAAATATATATATATATATATATATATATATATATATACAATATCTAACGTCAAGTAAGAACCACTTTGTCAGAGGCGATCGAATGTTTCGTCGTGTAATTTATTTTATTTGTAATATATATAGCAATAAATGATTTAGGAAAATGTTGTTTCGTGATGCCAATGCTTAGTGGATAATTCGAGGCAGGGATTCAAGGTGTTAAATACATTTTTATGATTTTTAACTATCTTTTATTGTACAGAATAATTGTCATAATTTACAGAAAATAGTTACGCGACAAGATCGACACGCTCAGGAAGACTCGGTGTTCTTTTTTTTTTGTTTTAATTCGAGGCCACGGGAGATAACTTGGGATCTTTCATTAAATTCGAATAAAACAGCAGTAAGTTACGGACCGAAGTGGGACTGTTTTCGGTGCAGCAAGCAAGAGAACTGCAAAGTTATGCTTAACTGGATTTTTTTTTATTTTCATGTTTTATCCTAGTTTGAAATAGTATATTGCGCAACTAGGGAGGGAAGTGTATCATTTTAACCCGCGTGTGAGATTACCATCCGAATTGCAGGCGCGGGTGGCAAACACGCGGGTTGTGATGGTCAACTTCCCTCTAGTTTCGCATACTATTTTTTTGCCACATCTGTACGGAAAGTTGAAATCCCTGTTCCGTTTATCGTGGTTAATATAGCACTTTTCTGTAAATTCAATTGTTTTCCACAGGACAGAAAAGTTCCACTTTCTCCTCGCTGAACAGGGCAAGATTCGAACTTTCCGTGAAGGTGCGGCAAAAACTTATTTACAATGTTCGGACGCAGCTTGCATGTTGTGTAAAAAGAGGGAGAGAGAGAGAGAGAAGGGGGGGGGTGATTGTTTTAATTGATAAAGGTGATTTCATACGATCGCTCAATCATTGTTATCTTTAAAACTACTCTAGAGATTAAAAAGAAAGGATAAAAATCTGAAAGATAACTTTGAAAAAACATCAAAAGAGAAAAAAACAATCTCTAGAGGATTGGCGAATGTAATAAAGTTGTTTTTCAGCTTTCACTTTTGAGAGGACTTTATCGTTTTCTCTTTTTAAAATTTTGTCCCTTTTTTTAGGTCTGTAAATTCTTGGATAACCTTTTCGTCACGTGAAGAATAGGGTATCATTAGTCATTACTAGCAAGAGGAAGAAGCGTATCATGGCTCATCGATGGCGGTCCAGTGCGAATCGTGCAAGGATTGTGCCTCAGAGTCATTTGTAAGACGAAGACGAGTACACTTGGCACCAAGAGGAAGTCATCAAGAAGCATCGGAAGTACTACTCCTCCATAGAACACTGGTTATTTATAACGTTAATATTATTTGCGCTTTTATGTTTTCTTGAAATCAGTAGCCAGTGTAATCGTGCCAGGGTCCCCTCTGTGTTCTGTACTGACTTCCGCTTATGTGGATAGTTTCTGGAGTTCTGAAGTATACAGTTCTAGGACGCTCGTTAATAGATGCTGGAACATATTGGGGACTTGGTACGAATGGTTTTTGTTGATGCTGCTGCAGTTGCTGTTGTTGGTTCGACGGCCTGGAGAATTGATAATTGTTTTCAGAGGATTGGAGAACCGTGTCGTGACCCAGTTGACGATTTAAAGGAAGTACAAAGCCGTTAGGTAGATTAGACTCCTGGTTGAGCGTCGGCGTCAAAGCGTCATTAAGAGTGACATCATATTCGCTCTCAGGAATGTCCTGGAGATGATCAGTAACCTCATTTATTCTTTGTTTAACGCGAAAATTTCCATTGGCTGTTGACTGATCTTGTGAATCATCAGACTTATAGGTTGAACTGTAGATATTGGACTCCGTCGAAGGATGACGGATTTTACCTCGGTTTACTGTGTATCCTGGATTTTCGTTTCCCTTAGTCCTATCTCGTGGTAATTGTTCTGGACCGTCATTCCAAGATGGCGACTCTTCTTGTTCCTGGGGTTTTCTTTCCCTTGGCGCTCCTCTTCCCGATCCTGGTACCTCTGCCCTTGGGGCATCTTCATTCTCATTCAGGGGTTTTCTTGCAGGTGGTTTAGTGACTGTGTTGTCGGGTTCCTCAGGTCGCTGTTTCTGCTGGAGGTCACTTTGTATAGCCTTGTAAGCGTCATAAGGCTGTTTAGACGTTTGAGAGTCATCGTCTGGCACTGCGCTAGGTACGTCATCCTCATCATCGTCTACCTCATCGAGGTAATCTACTTTTGGCTCCTCCTCCGTAGTTACCCTAACCGGTGTTCTTTCTTCTTCACGCCTTGCAGAGCCCGTTGCTCTGTTGCCTACTGGTAATAATCCTCTGGGGTTCGGATTGCCTCCTCTAGATGGCAGGAATGGTCTCTTTACAATACGCACTGTAGTCCTAGGGGAGGGTGCTGGAGGATCTTCAGGCTCGTCGTAGTATTCTGAGGAATATTGCTCAGCAAAGCTTTGCACCTTTACAGGATCGTCCTTATAATAATACGTTTCCGGTTTTTCAGTACGCTCAGGTCGCTGAGGTCTCAAGGGTCGTTCTATGTCCTTGTTATACTCTTCTTGATCCTGGACAATCCTTGTAGGAGTATTATTTGACTTCACGGGACGTTCCTGGGTTTCTGAAGGTCTCCGAGGATGATCAATGGAATCAAGAGGATCGTCGTCCTCATGCAACACTGGATCTTCTACTGGAGCAACGGTCGTCGTCGTGGTTACTACAGACTTCTCTGTAGTTCTATCGTAGATATTCGACCTCCTGGGCACTTCGCTCGAAGAGGACGACGACGCGGATGAATTTGGACGATCCTCCCTTTCCCGTTCAGTAGTTCTACCCACGTACGGTCTCTCTGGTCTCTCGCCATCTTGAGATGATCTGACACGTTCCTTTCCACGATCCAAGGATCTATCCCTACCCCTATCGCGATCGTAGTATCTGTCCCTGGATCGTTCAGGATACTTCCTTAGTCGTACATCGTCTTCCTCGTCCCTGTATCGCGACCTGCAAAAGGTCCCAGGATGATAACAGTGACAATTCACTCAAGATTTATAAGTCGCAAACGGCATGTGAATTTATTATCGTGATCGGTACTTTATGTATTGTCATTTATTGTACTGTCTGTTTCTTCTGAATGATAATGAATGAAGTGACTGTGACTTATGCAATGTATGATATGAATGAGTAATGTTAAACTGTATCTGGTGTTGTGTACGTTACCTTACCTCAAGGGCCGATCTCTATCCCTCACATCGTATAAGTCACGATCCCTGTCTCGGTATACAGGTCGTCTTCTCATAGGACGACGTGGTCTCACCTCCTCAAGATCGTCCTCATAGTAATCGTCTTCAGGAACGTCACCTGGTCTTCTTCGAGTCTCTTCTGCAAATTTCGAAGTATTTCAAATTTCATTACACCTTATGTGGATTATTCTGTACAAACGCACCAACTGAAGTTGGTTCTATCACAGAAATCAAATGCAAAGAGCTAACTTCCGGTGGTACGTTTGATGCAAATAGCCCTGCATACTAAGTAAGTCTGTATTTTACCAGTTGGTGGTACGGCGGAAGTGGCTTTATAAGCGTATTTATCCTGTTTAGATAGTGGTACCGGTCTACGAATCTTAGGTGGAGCTCTGGGCCTGGCGTAAACTGACGAACTCGGTGCGGCAGGTTTCACTAGACCTTCAGTGGTACCAGATGATGCTGCAGAAGGTACCCCACTGTCTTTGTTATCGTACTCTTCCCGGTATCTAAGTAGTGAATATCAAACATTATTTTTGACTCAGTCCAAATAGTTCTTATCAGCATCTTGGTACAAACCTCTTGTCCGGGTGTCTCCTATCATCCGTATCTCTCGTCCTAGAGTCGGCAGTTCTGCGATCATCAACCTCAGGATCATCCAATACTTCCCTGGACCTAGTCCCAGGTTCTGGATCACGAATCCTACCTCTGGGATCTTCCTCGACAGGATCTCTAGTGCTTCGTAGAGGGTCTCGCCTATTTGATCTTGGTGGATAACGTTCCCTAGGCGACATCTCCCCAACCCTATCATCCCTTAAGGGTCTATCAGGTTCCCTCGTCCTAGGTGCATCCCTATCCCTCACGTCGCGATCCCTGAAATGTCTATCCCTGTCGCGATCTCTTCTGAATTTTCTATCCTCGTACTCGTATTCCTCTCGCCTGTCGTATCCTCCTCTACCCTTGGGTCTGTCAAAGTCATCATCATAGTAATAGTCATCGTAGTAATCATAAGCTGGCCTCCTGCGGAACGGCCTTCTTCTGCCAGGAAGATCCCGGTCACGCGGTGCCACTCTGGCTGGCGGCGCCGTAGCAGGTGCCTGTGTCGTAGTAGTCGTCGTAGATGTTGTCGTCGTTGTAGCAGCCTGGTAGAGAGCATCGTTTCTGTGCCAGTAGTTCTTCGAATTGGCACAATCTACTTCGGACACGAAGTGGCAGATGAAGGTCTTTTGATCAAAGGCTGTGAAGTTGGCACACAGGAAATCGTATCGCGTTCCATAGAGGCAGTGATGATAGACCTTTATTAGGAAGAACAGAGAGAAAAAGAAATAATATATCTGACAAAAATATTATTAAAAAATTATCAATGGAAACATTTACACTAGAAATAGTACTTATACACTCCTTTCATTCGTGGTACCTATTATTAGTAAATTGTTTTTATTTATTTTTTGAGCAATGCAATTCCCGCGTGCTTTTCACTTCAAACTTTCTCGCTCGTTCCATCATAATTGTCCTGGCCCATATGCACTTCTTTGAGAGTGCATAAAGCACTGCATATATCAACGTACAAGGTGCATACAAATAGTGGCAGCAGCTGCGTGGCACAGAATTGCCTCTAGTTCAGTCATTCAATGGAAATCGAATCAACGTCTTTGCGCAATAAAAATAACAAAAGAAAAATTGATCAACCGAAGTGCAACATTCGCACTAGTTATATATACCATATCTCTGCTTCTGTAATCCAGTACACTCGTAGAGAAAAGTCTATAGTTCTTATATCGCCAGTTCTCTTTTGTCTCTCTTATTTCTTTTTTACGCTCTCGTGCATTTCGAACAGTTTCCGCTTTCGGAATCGACTAAAGATCAGAGATCCTCATTGGTACCAGTAGTAAAGCGGAGTAGACTCTCAATAAAATTTGCATGACAATGGCCGATTTGATTTTTCGATAGCACCGGAAATCCTCGGTTACTTATTTCTCAATTAGAAACCCTCCCTAACGATGAATACATTATATTCATTTGCGAGCTAATCCTCCGTGCTGAAACGATAAATACGAAAACTGTATCCGTGACCGTATTCGTCTCGCGCCAATGGCGTCTCCGCTTTCGATCAGGAACAGTAAAAGTGCACTAAATTGTTTAATTCCTCAATCGCTTCCGCTTTTTTTATATTCCCTTCGTTATTTTCGAATTATCAACGTGGATTCCCTCGTCACGCATCGCCGATCGGTAACTTACCGAATACTTGGCAATTAATTCGATTCCGATTATGCTTATTGTAGCATGTCGATTTTAGTACAAACTAATCTAATAATTTTGGTTATAAATAAAATTAGTTCTAACATGTTTAACGTGCTCCCATAGTTACTCGTATCCTTACCGACGTGTCTCCTTGTATTTTTTTTGTTCGTTTCTATTACGCACTACGTCTATCTATACTACGTGTGAACGTTGCTTAATCTAAGTCTGATCTGTCGCGTGAATGTTAAATGCCGGTGAAATTGATAGCCAACGAAAGTGAAGAAAGTTTTGGGCGTTACGATATTTCGCAATTTTTTAGACGTATCGGACAGTCACAGTATTACCAGTTTGAAATATTTATTAAGCTAACGATGCTAGAAACAAGAGGACTTTAGGTACCTGACATTTGTGCGGTACGCTGGCGTAAAATCCGTCATGGAGTCCATCGCATTTGAAGTCAATCTCTTCAGGTATACTATTGTAAAATGGATATTCGCTGAGATTGTAGCCATTTAATTCCCGTGGCAAATTAGGATCCCATATGTAGTCGATTTGCGGAATTCCCGTCAACGTGTGGCCAGTAGTAGCGTTCACTTCTGCAGACACTGTTGTTACCTGGAAAGAACATAAAATGGCGAGATTAAAGGAACTTCTTTTTCGGAAAAAAAAATTAGCGTCTGGTTTGAAATGTACTTTCTTTTTTTTCTGTATAAATAACATCTTTATTTTACGTAGCAACAATTCAAGGATTTCTGATGGAATGTATTTCGTTACTGGATGTTTTACATTCACGTGAAAGGTTAAGCCTGTGTTTGTCTTAGCTTCGGGCTATATTAAATATTCTTAAAAAGATCTCGACAGGTTATCTACATAAATGCAAATGGCGCCACTGTAATTCCGCAATGATAACAAGTCATGAAGTACCATACGTTTACTTTTTATACAATTTATAGTGTCTGGCGTCTGTTGTAAATTACGTAATACCGATAATTGCATTATCTGCATTTTTCCTACCAATGCACGTATGCAAGATACATCCACGGTCTTACGGTACATCCCATATTTTCAATTTCCCACGTATGCAATATGTCAAGGATCTTGTAGTATGCTTAAAGAATTAAATTAATAAAATCTACATTTACTTGTTTTTTTTTCCTCAAATTAATTATCTGCATCGTAATCTGTTTACTATAATGATTTTTTCAAATACCTCAGCATCCTCAGCTTCCGGTTCTTCAGTGGTGGTCGTGCTGGTCGTGGCAATTTTAAATTTCGGTCTGGTCGCCTTGAGTGCACCGGAAACAGCCGATGCCAGTAGCAATCCTGTAAGTAAAAGTCATTCGTTCCTTCCAGTAATACTTTTCATTTTATTTAAGATGAGGCAGTGACTTTCAAAATGGACTCCGCACGGATTTGAACTTGTTAGTAAAAAGAAGATGAGACTAGATTACAAAATATCGACCTGACGCAATTATCCAGATGCGGCACGTACACATGGTAATTGTTTCTAAAAGCGGATCAAGGCTGTTTATGATCCATCCATTGAATCTTTATTCGATGAATCTCATGGAGACTCAGTGTGGAGACACCTTTAGGAGGTTAGCAAGTGAGCGGACGACCTCGTCGATGAAAACTTGCCTCCTACTCTTGTAACGGGATTTACTTTTTCATGGTGCATATACAGACGTAGACCATAGGAGCCATAGGAGTATTACTCTATCAGGTTTATATTGCATATACAGGTGAAAAGATATCGGTAACGATGGAGCCCGGGCTAATGGTGTATAAAAGTGAAATATGAGAATGCGCCATGAGGAACGACCTCACATTCCTATCGTGGGAAGTAATGCCAGAGCAGGCGTGTACATTGCTCTAGTAGTTGCATTGGTACAAAACTGTATCATTCCTATAGAGAAATGTTTGTTTGCTTACTGTTTCGTCACACTCTTTTATAATTGATTAATTTGCATAAATAGCAAACAGGGATAGGAATTTGCTGTAGGGCATTTGAAAAATCATAAGATGCCCCTACTATGAAATAACTTACATAAATTCTTTGCGAATTGTTGCAAAGAAATGTTATAATGAAATATTTCTCGAGGCCAATCGAGACAAATGGCATTAAGCAAGTACTGGTATTTATTATGCTTCTCTTTCGAATTCACTGGTAGTGAGAAATGTCAGAAAGCACTTAAATGCTAAAGCAAATCACGTCATCGAGTTTATCTTAAATATCATGCATAAGCATTTTAGCCTATGTATTTCTGCCTGAAGGATGATCATCTTCACTCTTGCAAATTTTACCTGGATTTACTGTACAGCTTTAAGATAAATATTCAATGTATCAAATTTGCTCGATACAAGACAAAGAATTATGTTTTATATTCTTCTCATACCTGCTGAGTCAGAGAGTCAAGATGCAGATGGAATAAGCAATGGGTTAGAACGAAATTTTTATTTTTCATAAAATTCCAGTCAAAAAGGTATACAAGTGATCTTTACTATTTCTATTCTCTGATACTACAGTATTTACATATTGTACGTACTCACCATATAGTATGAGTAGAAGCCATCCTCTTTCCCGCATATTGGCGCGTCTGCAATGTAAATCATGATAGTCATTTACATTGAGCGATATTAATATTTCTATCTATAATGTACATATTCCAAAATCAGCGATTGCTGCAGGTGCATACTACATGTAACGGAGCTGCGCCATAAAAGAAGACAAGAGATCTCGTTTACAATCGATTCGACGCGAATGACTCTCTCGCTTATTTGCGCAACGAGACCTGAGGTTGTTATTAAGTAGAACTATGGCGACACAATAGCAGGCAAGAAAATCGTTGGTTCGAAACGGGGCGAAAGTAATAGCAGGATTCGTGTCGCTGTCAGTTGTCGAGATAACTGATGCAAATTATTATCCAACAATTAAGCCCAATTCACACGAAAGACAACGGCATGGAGAAGCGACGAAAAATAATGGAGAGGTACTTTAAAAAATATTTCGTAAAATATCGTAAATGGATCTAGAGACAGAAGGAAAGTTTTTGGATAGACGATAGCGTTTGACAATTTCGAATCTTGATTATCAGCTTTATCGCCTCCGTTGAAAACGATTAACCGAGCATAACACGTCTGAGCGCAACAGAACTCTCAACGTCCCTCTACAGCATATGGGAACGGATAGAGGAACTTTCTCTGTGCTGTCACCACTGCTAACCATAATGTAAGGATAATGTGGGTGTTATATAAATGCAGGATCATGTAATACCGGGTGATACTGATTGTCCTGTTTTTTTTTTTTAATAACCAATCAATACTTTTAGATGGTTATACGGATTTTTTAAACTGTTGTACCGACGAGAGTTCCACATTAGTATAGTCATTTGCCTTATAGTATACATAGTGGCTGCTATGTTGGCCTGGTTGGTGAAAGTTTAACCTTGTGGAACACATTTGTTTTTCGATTTGGAATTTCAGTGTTCATCTTCATCAACTTCGTCCGATCCGATCCCTACCAATCACTTGACCGGAAGCTTACATGGTTATGACGGCGATGGTGCTGCTTCGGTATCGTGCCAAGAATCTGAAGGTACAGCGTATAATGGCGGGTAAAGCGAGAGGAGAAGAAAAGTGAAATGACGAATTGCAGTCGAAGATGTAGGACAGGCGGTTAATCAGCCACCGTAACGAATTCTCGCATTAATTAGGAAGTAAGCACCGCGCTCCAGTTCGCAGACAATTATCAGACGACGTAAAAGCTGCGAAGAAGGAGAAGCAGCCTCGTTGCAGATGCTTGGAGAGATGTGAAGACTATTGCACAAGCTGTATCTCCAAAATCTTCACTCCAGTCTTCACTTCTTTGTGAAGCAAGTGAGTGACACTTTTTCCGAATTGGAATAGAGGGAAGTGGAAGCTGATGAGAATTGAAAAGCGAAAAAGATCTTAGAACTGTTACTGCATCGCGTACTGGAAATATCCGGTATAGCGCAAAAGTCGCCTAAATCTGAAATTTGGCATGGGAATTTTTAACGTCTTTAATGTATCCAGTGTAAATAACTAACAAAAATTCATGCGACCGAAGATTCTTACGTCACTCTTTGCTCGATGGTATGAACGATGGTTGCGTCGAAGTTACGCCATACGATGTAACGGTTAATACGAAGGAGTCGCAAAGGTTACCGGAAGTCACGTGTCCCTGCGTGACCAAAACGCATACGTTTTTTTTTAACGAATCTCAACTGCTGGTAATATGTTTTTAGACGTATTAAATAATTTTCAGTATGCAGAAAACTGTACGATACTGCTTAAGCTGTACGATTTCTTATATGCTTAGATTGTTCTTTTTTTATTTTGTAACTAGTGGTCTGTCTCTTTTTGTTTTTTTTTGGCTTTGCTGTTATTTCGAGAATATAAAGTGAAATACCGGGATTACAATGCTTGGCAAAAGGCGTGGTTAAAATACTCGATAGCCTTCAAAAGCATCGCGGAGCTGGCAGTCCCGCCGTAGGCTGCCTTACAGCCAGCAGCTTTCATTTCCTTGTATACTGTAGAATCGGTACCCAATTTGTATACTACTTTGCTTCTCCTTGTAAATTTTATTAATAAACCTGCTAGTCTAAATACCATAGTACGTTGCATAAGTATGAGGATAAACCATGTTATGTAAAGACGATAAATATTTTTCTCTATGGCATAAACCCATCAGTTTTCCATGTGGAAACTTTTCCTTGTTACACACCGGTGTATTCTCGCATAACGTAAAAAAAAAAAACAATGGAACTACTTGGTATAGAATACAATAAGGGTTACGTGAATACTTTTTGATTGTACTGTACCTAATACGCAGGGAGAATATATATTTAAATTGATAACTGAATTTTTTTTCTTTAAGTTACCAGTTTATCAATTGTCTCGTCAAGGTCAAATCGGCGTTGGCCCAAAAGAAAAATAGAACATGTCTGTATTTTAATTGTAATCTAAGCGTAATTTAATTCTCACTCGCCAATGGCTGCGTAGAGAGTAACCATCCTGTATGCGTGCGGCCTTGTGCGAGAATACTCGAAAGCGCTGCTTGGAATCAATTTCTACGCTTTTCATTAGCAAACATAGCTCCTCATTAAACACTAGAAAGATCGCTATATTTTTCCTCTTTGTATTCTCGGGTTTATATTTGAATAAAACGCGCGCACGTAAATCTACAGGATTTAAAAAAACAGGTGGTTTTCGCGCGCTTGTGCGTGCGCACTATTACCGACGTGTGCGCGCGCCCACGCGATGATCACCTCGTTGATTTAGGACGTAATTTAAAATGTCAAGGTGGCCGGAGGAGCGTTTGTAAAATCCAATAAAAGAAAACAAAAACTAAAGGAAAAGGCGTAAACAATGCGCAGACGTTTACGGGATATTTGGCGATATAAAAAAAAAGACCACTCGTTCTGCCATCTAGAATTTGATTAGTCATGGCCGAATGGAATCCCAACGGCTTCGTTGTGGAATGGATTTCAATTAAGTTAATAAATGTGATACCGTTCATCCAATGGACAATGGTTATTACAGCGAATAATAAAAGTACCCTGGATTCGCTTAACTCTTACCGTTATACCATCTCTACTGTAGTCGTAATAGAGGCAAGATGTTTGGACTCTAGTTAATTCTTGGACATTGACCACTAGTAATGGTTATACATCTCGTTTCAAAAAGTCCCACGCAAAACGGTCACGTCCACTTCTGTGTTTAACCGAGCATAAACACTTTTTTTAACAATCCAGTCTCTGTTGTATAATACCACAAGGCTGCAGTAAGTACACTCGAAGCTAGCAGACGGAGATTTCAAATACAACGCTTTTTCCCATAGATGTCACCGCAAGCAGTGTCAGTGCTGACGTCACAGTTACCCTGTCTGCCTATTGCCAAATTGCCAGTACAGTTCACTTGGAAGTGAAATCTTTTTGGAATCACGTAGAATCGCATTGACACATATGTATATTTTTGTAAAAATCTTTCTTCGCGTGTGCAGGTCGATACAGAAATGATGGCGCACAGTTGCCCTCTAGGAAGTATTATACATCCTGTGGAAAAATGGTAGCAAAATAAGGAAGCCCGGCTTCCTGATGGTGTTAATTCACTTTCGAACGTTCGAAAGTGAATGCGAGCATTTGAATACATTAGCATCTAGTGAGAATGGAGGAGGTTATAAACGAATTATACACTTGATACTCGTGCAACACGTCAATGGATTCTGTAACGTTGATTCTAGCTCCTTGGAATTTTATCACGTCCTTTCAAAACTCAATAAGTGGATCTGCCTATCGGCGATCGAAAGTCTGTCTGGAAAGTTTTGGACTCGTTAATGAAAAGCAAAGAAGGCGGTCTTCCAGTACTCTGTTCACGCTTAAATATTTCATTGGCTATTAAGACCGTGAGCTATGGTGTTTCACAAACGGAACCATCTTTTTCGTCGTCCTCCGACCGGTAGAAATTTCGTGAAGTCATTTAATGTCCTGTCGCATTATAGATACATCTTGTATACTATATCCAGTATACGTATGGATATCTTTTTATTCAGCTTAATTTAATTTCTCAACATTGAAACTGAGACACTCCTCCCCGTCTACAGAATGAAAGTAAACTTCACGGCAAATGTGGTAAAGAAACGTCTACTTAAAAATTATCAGAGATGCTGGACAAGCGAAAGTTTCTTTTTCTTGTATTAACTTCTTACGAGACTCTATCGCCCACACTGAAAAACGGTGCCATCCTCATCAATAGACCTAGTCGCAGCCAAAGGACTCTGCCGAATGCAGTCAGTGAAACGCGTAGAAATTGTAGCACCGTACATCCTAGTGTAACAATGACTAAAGGAAGAAGGAAAAAGAGAAAAAAAATAAGACACGTACCTTTCTCTCAGCCGTGGCGTTCCTCTCTCAATCCCTCATGGGATTTCTGTTCTAAGTCCCGCACGAAATCTCACTGAGCAAACCACTAATGGTGTTTTATACAAAAATAGAAAATTACAAAACTAATTCAACAGTTCTCGTACTTGACACAGTGCGCGAGTTTCAAATTTTCTTGGTCACCTCTTCGACGGATTGTCAAAGTTACGTATAGCAGGACAATGTGGAGAGAGAGCGTGTGTACACATACACAGGAACGATGCGAGGGAGTGGATAAGAAAATTAAAAAAAAAAAAGAATCAAAGATTACGTTAAATATTATTTTAAAAAATAGGCCTAGTAAAGACCAATAAAAACCACGATAGAGTTAGTCGACTTCTCGCGTTCGTCTCGCGTGTACTGAAACTTCTCTTCCTCACGACGCCAGTAGAACCGCACTGTTTGCAAGTGAGAAAACGTAAGAGGTGCGCGCTGTGAGACTTCGGTGCCGCCGCCGTCGTCGTCGTCGTCGGGTGAGCTTTCTACGGAGGAGCTCAGAGACACAACCTGGTGGGGTTATAGGAGAGCACTGGCGTAGACGCTGATGGTTCGTTTGGCTGCACTTGATTTTGAACGTTATTCTCTACGTGATACAGTGGCGTAGCATTGGCACAATTTTAACGCTTGTCCACGTTATAAACAATGGATATTACTTGGTGGTTAGTCGTTGGTTAATTTCATTACCAGAGATTACAAAGGAACGTAGTATTTCCACAATGTGTCATTTTGTGTAGAGGTTTGAAGATAAATTGATTGGAAAGAAGATTGGATAATATTTTTTTAACTGTAATTTTAGTGGAATTTTCTGTTGTCGTCTCCTGGGGAAAGTCCTGCATGGTACTCTTTCTTTTTTAACTTTATTTATGTCGGAGAGATACGCGCTTCAAGGCCTGGAAGATTCTTTGATGCATTCTCTACGGTCATTCGCGTCAACAGGACCGCTTTATGCATATATGCATATATAGCATTCCCGGATTCCATTCTTTGTTAAAGTTCAATAACTTCTTCTTTAAGGACGATGAGATCCAAGGCTTCTGTCGTCCTTTACCTTTTTTCATTCTTTGTAAACTGATATTGGATATTGTAGATACGGAGCCATTCAGTTGCAATGCATCGAATAGATTTTAGTATTTTCTCATTGCGATTGCTTCGATTAACGGGCTATTTTTTTGTTAATAAATTTTAAAACTTTATTTTTCTTCGGATTTTTTAAATTTTCTTATACTTGCTGTGGATGCGAGAGAGACGGTCTTATAGGCATTTGCATGCGTTAGAGAAGGACAGGCATAATCGTGGGTGGATGCCGCCCATTTCTCCAATTGGATGTGCTGAGTAGTCTTGAATGATTTGAGACATCCAGATAATGAATTAGTACTATATTATATGTTATATATTATATTACAAAAGTTGATTTTTATTCAAAATAATTGTTTGTCATTTTTGATTGATATTAAATTGTTAAATGGCGCCGAATCAAACATTGCGTATGACAGTTGGCAAATCTTACTGACGTATTTCAGTTGGATATCCCTGTACATTTGTGTTCGTGATACTTCCACGAAGAGGATGGACTATCCAAATGATACCTGGTAGTGTCGAAATTACGCAATCTTCCAAGAATTAAAAAAATTTCGGTCAGCTGATCCCGGACATTTTGATTGTATTTCTCTTATCTAGCAACATCAGTGGTGTTTTCTCGATGCTCGCGTAAATTCTACAGTTTGTTGGATCTCCTTAGGGTACGTTCCCATTCCAGGAAAACGAGAGCAATGGCTGGTGCATTTTAAATATTTACGGAAAAGCGTGTAGTCCAACGTTAAACTGTCGAGACCGTGTAGCGCTGGACAGCCAATCGTCAAGCTGGCCACTCACTTTCTATTGCCCAATCGTGCCAAGAAATTGCCAATGTTCGATTCTATCCTATCGACTGTGTCATTCTACAGCGCCTTTCAAAACGGATCAATCGGTCGCGTATAATATAAAAGATCTTCATCATCGATACGAGATAAGAAATTTAATGGATTCGAAATTCAGCGTCAGATTCTCTTTTATATTTATGGTAGATGTAGATTGGAATGTGCTTCGGGAAAAGGGAGGATCGTTGCCATGAATATTCGTTTAGTTTTCTAATTGATAGCTTATAATGTATCTTTATTGATGCGTATTGCAAATTTTCATATCTTGTTTCCATTGGCATCTCTATAGAGATCGTCGTTGATACCGTAGAGCCTTGGGGAGTCATTGCAGTCAACCTGTGAGGATGAAAAATTATTGAAAATCTGTTTTACCGACGTAGTGAGCCGCAGACATTGCGTAGTTTCATCACGGAATGAGTAGGTAGCAGATAAAGCGCTTACTCGCATGATAATTAGTAATTTATGAAAATCTACCTTAAACCACCAGTCGCAAACGCGTGTAGTTTGACTAAAAACAGTTCCGTTCGGACATAGGAAGCTATACTGTCTACCATTCGGTAGACACCAGTGCCAGACCTAAATAAAATATTAATATAATTAATAACATCATTAATTAGCCATCTTTATACGAAAACACACCTGACATCTGGCTTCAGGATCGGCATAGTATCCAGGAAGTTTACCACCGCAGGAAAACGTCAGGCCAAATGGTACGGAATTGTAGATTGGGTAGTCTACGCCAGGGGTGTAGCCGTCGACTTGCTAGATAAACAAAAATTAAAATAAAAAAAATAAATTACAAAAAATCTTTCGAATTGTAATACAGGCGTATCCTTTATAAGATGCCAAGAGATTTCAAAACTTGTTTTCCCGGTTTCTCAATTATTTCTATCTCGACTCGGATACTCATCCGTCTCGCATGAAAAATTAATTGCGAATTTCGCAATTGGCTATTAGTCAAAAGTAACAAGGAGGTCGTGGCTTGCCACACTAGGTCGTTCTATATACACATGTTTACCCGGTTTTACGGCGCGCTAACTGACCGGATATACCAGGCGCATTGTTCCACCCATCACCGGATGCGCATCTCCGAGCCTTTCTATTCAATTCCGTTTGTGTGTATAACAGAGTGCAGTGTTACCATCCAAATAATCTGGTTACATCTTATCGCGTAATTTAAAATTGCTACTTTTCCCGTAGACTAAAATTATGATATAAATAACAGAGTCGTTGAATCATCGAATCATTTTAATTTTGCATTGCATAATTAATTTTAATGTAGTTTTTCACATTGCTTGATATGCTCTGTGTCATCCGGTCAATTGTCGTAGCGTAATTGTTTCGTACGGATACGAAACTTCACAGTCTACAGATTTTATTGATTATGCTTTTGTTTACGAAGTGCGAATCTTGTCGCGCTGGTGCGAGCAATGCACTGGTAAATTATGTATTTTATGGTTATGTCTGCATACTTTGTTCTCGATCCATTTTTATGGTAACTGGGGAAAGCTTGGGATTTTAAAGGGTGCAAGTGAGTAAGGATCGTAACGGTTGCGTAAGCGGTCTTTCAATTCTTTCTCTTTCTTCTGAGGAAGATTCCGTATTCGCGAGAGAGACTGTTGTCATTGTTGCGCGATAATGGCGACCCGTTGCGCCTGGGAACCGCGAGAAGTCCGGGAGGATCACGTGAAAATATAATTCTCCGCGTGCATTACGGTGTAAAGAATTTTTTTTTTCCGCTCTTACTTTTCCTTTTCCGCAACGGTTACGTAAATCGCACGACATTGACTCGTATATAATTGATAACCTATGCTCGATTCGAAATCAATATACCCACAATTCCTGTTTATTATAACTCACCGCCATTGTTGCGTGATACGTTAGAAGGGCGGCAGATACAAACAGGGTGACAAATACTTGCCACTTGGAAATCATCTGCAAAATCATTAATAATATTAATTTTTATTGAAGTTAAAAAAAAATTCAAATCAAATTCATAATTCAATAAAAAAAGTAAACATTAGACTTTACTGCATAAAATTTTATAAATAATTAAAGTACACCCTGATTGTTACTAACCTTCGATTTTGAGTGTTATTCCACGACGGTGAATTCACTTCATTTATTCAGAAATTTTCCAGGTTTTTTTTTCACTTTTTTTTCTTTTCAGAAAAACACGGAATTTTACCGTACCTACCACCCTCGTCCACCTTCTATCAACCTATGCAAATTTTCTCAAAATATCACCCTCTTGTCAACCGCCAAGTCGTCAGTCACAAAGTGGTTGGAGGATGTTGCCGAGGAGGTGGCTTATATATGGCGTTTGTGATATCCTCATCAGCGGGGAATAACGTCAGACTAAGGTAGGGGATTCTGAGAGGTCCTATGCGCAAGGTATCCCACAACCCTGGCAGACCCCACCTTCTGCACGGTAACACTACGAAATTCACATAATCCTCCTTCATGTTATTATATCTTTCTTCTTCATAGTTAACGCTGCATCTTCATATCTCGCTCTCTCTTTCTCTCTCGCTCTCCTTCCTCTTAACTTTTTCTAACCCTCTCCTTCAATCCTTAACTCAGCATTTGCACATTCACAGCCACCTCCACGACACCCTACCTTACCTACATACTCATTTTCTCACTCGGCAGACACATCTAACTCGTTCCCATTCGACTTGAAATTCCTAAAGGAAGAGGATTCGCGGATTGCGCAATGGATCTTCGCCAGCCGTGAAAACATTCGTAATACATCAGGCTGACCAACGAAGGGTGAATAAAAATTACGTATGCTAATTGGAACTGACCTAATATTCGGCCTTAATGAAACCTTCGCCCTCGTGCCAATTGCATATATGAACTGGTTGCATATATAATTTTTTTATTTAAAACATATTTCGTTATACATTATAAACGAACTAGAAAAATTTTGAAATTATCTAGCAGGTTTATCATGGAGCAGTGATGTAGATATTTGATTTTTTCTAGACTTCTATTCCTAAATATCTATCAGTATCTCTTAGAAATGGCGTCTATCCGGTACAGGGAAGCCGATAGGATCCAAGGTTGCACGTGGAATTAGCATACGTAGCCGCCAATCAAAAAACTAGCCAAGTGAAGCCTCCTGTCCGTTCAGCCAAGTGGTGTTACGAGACTGCGCCATATTCTTTTTTTGTATATGGAACGATCCCGAAGGTATCATCCTTTTTAATTGTTAATTGCCAACAGGCGAGGATCCGCGGTCTTCTAATGGTACCACCCTACGTGGATGATGTGTGAAATTCCCTGGATTCAGCCGACCTCGAAATGGCAACCATGAACTATGGAATACTTATAAGGATGAGTAGTGACTCATTTTTCCGGCCAGGACCACGAGGAGGAGGAGCAGGATTCGTGATGAATTTCGTAAGAGCTTTTTTTCCATTACCCTTGGTTTGATCTTTTTATTCATTTTACAAAAAAAAGTCAAAGACACCACAAGCGGATATCCCACGTGGACATGATATTTACTTTGGCGATCATCGATGGTTGTACTAATGCATTGTATATTTTTCATGGTAATGTATTGACGACTCTTCGGACAAGTTTTTATTTTTGAATATTTCAGTAGTTGTAGCGAAACGGTATTAGTTTAGATAAATAAAAAAAATTAAGACATCTAATGTATTCACTCTGTGCGGATTGTAGTAAGACAGATGTAAGGATATTCTTGTAATTAATTAACTAATTATAATTAAGAATGTCTGTAATGACAAGAGGTCGACTGTTTTCTTGAATCCACAGTGTAATATATGTCGTAATGATAATGATAATGAATGATTACTTGTGCAATTGCGTGAGAATCACTGTGAAATCCTGAAGAACGAAATGTTAATCGTCATATATGAATTACCATCTGAGAACAATAATGACGAAGAGTACAGATGTATTTTGAAGTTCTTCCTTTTTTCCTTAATTACAGCTACCTAAAAAGTTCTGGAATACAGTTCGCATATATATTCTTGGTTGCATCGTCAACATTTATTTAGCTTATCAAGTGCCATGATTCTTTACAGTCATAATCATAAATATTATCAGAAATTAAATATTCACGTAGTTTAAGGGACGCTTGTAAGAATCTGTCATGGCCGCCACGGGTGACTGCGCATGCGCGACGCAATGCTCCAAGAAGAATCTAACCTCTTCGCATTGCTCTCGTAGCTTTCGAAGGGATTGGATCGTCGCGAAATTTTCATGCCAGTACGATACACGTATAAAAGTCTTAAAGTACGTAATATTGGCGTCTCCTTGACAATCCTTTAATTACCTAATAGAAAATCCCACACGCAGTTAATTCCACGAGTCAATTGCCGGTGCAGCTAAAAGCGTAGAGAATAGCTTAGCAAGCGAGGTATCGTGACTCTCATAATTTTGTCGTTCTACAAAGTGAAAGATAAGAAGTAACATGGGCATCGTAACGAAGAAGTAAATACGAACGAAATTAAGTATAAAAGGACTGAAATTTATTTATTGCGAAATAATCGACTGTACAACGTCACTACTCTCTATAATTACATCTATTAATATATCGTCTTATCCATAATGTTCCCTTCGTTACTCGTTCGCCACTAAAGTCTTTACTCTGGTCGCTTCGTAACGACAACTGTAATATTACTGTCGCTACCGTCTTGTACATTTCCATAAGTCGCTGTCGCTTGTTGCGGGTCCCGTGAGAAACCGAAAATTCGAGAGGCGCACGGCATCCAGCCAAGTAGTCTTCTCGTCTCTATACCCGTTACTTAAAGTCTTTCGTAATTCTGTCTTGATTTCCGCGCGTCTTGCCTTCTATTTTTTTTTCTTTCCCTCCATTTCATGTGTACAATAAGACAAGAAAGTTTCCTCACGTTCCACCACCCATCATAGCCTGGTCAGTGCTGATAAGCATTAAGGCGTGTACTCGTGAATCGAAAAAGAAAAGTGACAACATTCGTAGCCCATGAAATTCTCGACACAACAATCGCGACATGTATAAGATAATTATATTTCTCGAGACAAGAATAGCCAATGGCGTAGAAACAGTTAGAGTGCATTGACGTAAATTACAGTATTGAATTCTATAGAGAGCATATATATATATAAATATATATATCACTATTATGCGAATCCGTTATGAGTTGCGTACGTGTACGCATACGTGGTATTTTCTCTCTCTGTCCCTCTCTCTCTCTCTCTCTCTCTCTCTCTCTCTCTCTCTCTCTCTCTCTCTCTCTCTCTCTCTCCTCGAATCACACATGTAGCAAAAGGCGGCACCGGTCTTTCTACTAGTTGAGTTTATCAGTGACACGCACTCCACACGGGTAGACTCTGCTTGTGTGTCCCATATTTTTCGAGCGACGACTACGACGACTACGACGACACTGACGACGCGTTTCCAAGTGCAGATACGCGCGAATGTTAGCAGTATTATTTGTTCAGTGTATCAAGTGCGGCTACAACTGTCATTCTTTCTCGTACGTGGATAATCGTCTCGGTCCTTTACCGTTTCCATCGGGAAATCTCTTTCTCTCTCGTTCCAACAGCCTGCAGGTACAATTTTCTTTATTTTGGCTTTACCGCCTTAACATTGCCATGACTGTCACTTTACTTTCTCTCATTCTCCTTTATTTCTTCATTTTTTTTTCCACGCTCTCGACCCCTTGCTCTCTCGACGCGACGTCATTCGAGCGTTTAAAGCGACTGTCATTATTTTGAGTGAAAATTGCAATTTTTTTTTTTTTAATTCACCTTTGTGTTGCATCGATTGACTTGTGGCCAACTGAATGACGTTGATGTATTTTACTTTTTTTTTTTTATTAATCTCTACTGGTAATAATGACTGATATAGTTTATACACCGGTGTTGGGTAATAGTTCAGATAACTCTCACAGGCTCACGTGCATTTGTATCGCGTATTTTTATTCTCTGTCTATTACGTGGATTGCCTCTGTTCAACGTGATTGTTATTCTTTTTATTTTTGATTGTTATTAATTTTATAACCATTAACACTGGTGCTGGATTCACGTGTCTTTTTAAATGTATAATGTGTATCTTTATGTACCGTAAATTCATTATATTGTTATAGTTTAACGTCACTGGTTGTTATTATTTTTTAAAATCTTTCTAAATATTCACTACCGATGTGACTCTGGGTAATTTTCTAATTGCTCGCCATCCTGATCGCTGGACTACAGTCACGGTTGAGCGCACCGATCTCTGCCCACCAGGAATCCGAGAAACGTGAACGGATCACGGACGATCAGTCGATCGATCGGGATGATCGGGATCGGGTCGATTACTGGAGAGTGGTGTCGTGTTACGGTAGTAGAAAAAGGGAAAAAAGATTCTGTACTGTGATCAAAACGGGACGAAAGAGAGCGAGAGAGTGGGACAAGGTGGCAGGGAGGAAAGATAAATTTATAAGAAATAAAAAAAAAACTGTAATATAGACTGGCTACCAGGTGATTCGACGTCCCTTCGAAACGGTCTGCGCACTCGTTTCCGGTCGTCTCCCTCTACCATTCTTCCGGTCACTGTCGCTATTAAAGAGGCGGGAGTACACTTCCGGCGTTCGGTCGTTTAATAAACGAAACGGAATTGCGTGTTTGGTGCGAAGAGAAAGATAAACAGCCGAGACGACATTAAACTTGATGAAGAGAAATAGATCAGGATTTAAATTTATTGGTAACACTGGTATCTGTACCAGTCGAGCACGTTGGTTGATTTGGATGGTTCCCACTTTAATATTTTTTTTTAAATATAAATATTAAAAAACATGAAAGTTTTCTGGACCATCTCCAGGCTGGGCTACGTGGGTTTTTTTTCTTGGTGATCTTAGTCGAGTGGAATTTTCTTACTGTTCAAGAAGCCAGTCTTAGACCTAGCAAGAGGTAACGGAGATACCGCGAAGACCGTAATAACGAGCAGTGACTATCATCCTTTGACATATTTTACTTTATTTAAAGGCATTTAAATTATTGGTATTATTTTGTCTATGATATAGCGTACACTGTGTATTACGTACACCCGTTAGATTGGGGACGAGGATTCAGTAATTGTTGAGTGGTGGGACGTGATATATGTATGTATGTATGCAGGAAGAGGACAGGTGTAGAGACAGGTGCTACAGGCTATCCAGAAAGTACAGTGGTGTTGGTATGGTTTTAAAGTGGGAGGCACCCCGTTCACCAAAAAGATTATTTTTGAAACTGGAATTTTGGTCAGGTGGAGAATGCAGCAGCAGCACGTGCCTCGCTCGACAGCTGTTTTACCTGTTAAAAGACAGTTTGTCCTTACGTATTTTAATTTTCTTGTTTTATTTGTTCGTTATTCAATCTTTCCCTCTTTTCCTCGTTTTCTCTCTCTCTCGCCACTTCCTTTTAATTTCGTGCATCGATGCACTCTAACGTATTTTCTGCTGATGAAATCGAGAGCTGCGTCGCTTGTGTTGATAAAATATTTGAATAAATTATTTGCGTTCTCTCTCTCTCTCTCTCTTTTCTGTCAGAGTGATGTCGCGAAATTAAATATTTCTCTATGTAATACGATCGGCATGAAGCGAGAAATGACAAAATTGCTGCGCGACAGTGAATGCCTTATCAGTACCGGCCCACCTGATCGCCGATAAGGCTGCTTCTAATCACCTTGACGATATTACGTTCTGTGATTCGTGATTGACTCGTAGGTACAGACGTAAGTTGTGACAAAAGAAAAAAAAAGAGGAAAGAAGTCAGTGCATCATTGAAAAATTAAGAGTAGTAATAAACTGCACGTTAAAGTGGGAAAGAAATTATTTCTATATAATATTTATGTACCAAAAGACCCTTTCAATTAATCGATTAATCATACTTTGTATTTATTATAATTGGTAATATGATATTAAAAAGTTTCTATTTTTTCAGATTTCTTGGAAATTCATCGCTTCCGGTAAAGTGCTATTGCCGAGCTATGGAGGAGGAGGATTTTGGATTTACCCGCAGGGCTGATAAGGTTCTCCAAAAGGTCATGAGTCCAGAATCACCAGCAGCAGGAAGCGTAGCTGAGGATCGTGCCAAGGGGGATGTACCTGACAAACTGAATGCCAATGGTGGCTTCCTACTCGGTCAGAGCGAAGGCGTGGCAAAGGGTCAGGACTTACCGGAAACCGGAAGTCCACGAGCCGACAACAATAAAGAGCCACGCTCCAAGGCGCCAGTCTCTGCCGACACTCCGAACATACCGAATGTCGTCGAATATCACCTTAAAGTGAAGCCAGAAAAGGATAAGAGTCCAACTTTGAATAACGTGAGTGTGACTGTCAAAATAAATTCACTAAAAGAAGTGTAAAAGGGAAATAGGACCTAGTTAGAAAAGAATCAAATAAATATCTACGAGCAGAGTTGTAAAGTGAATTTACGTATAAATTCATTAACAATGGTTCTTGGTGACGTGAGTAAGAGGTTACTGACTCTGGGATTAAAGTCAAGGGTTACCGTATACCAGGAAGAAGAGATCAAGGTATCTTCTTAAGTCTTGTTTCCATAATGCGCAATTATCATTGTTATGATTGTGTTGTATATATAAAATTACGCAGTGCAGATAGTCATTAATTGGTATTAATAATTATTTTTCCGTATCCAACAGACCAGCAACAGGGACGAAATGAGGAAGGACAAGTCGTCAGCTCAAGATGGAAAGAGTCTGTCATCAAAATTGTCAAAACTGTCAATGGACAATGTTTTCGAGGGATCTAGCGAGCTGCCACAGACCTTCCAGGTGAAATATCTTGGTTCACACGATGCTAGAGGTCTCTGGGGTATAAAGCACACACGTCGCCCTGTCGACAATATGGTTGCTTCTGCAAGATCCTTACCGACCGGGATGATCCTACCGTTGATAAAATTGATTGTATCCGAGGATGGTGTGTCCCTGCTTCCATTGGTTAAGAAGAAACTCGACGCTGGAATGTCCAGGATATATCCAATAGAGACAATCTCATACGGTGTACAGGATCTTGTTTACACCAGAGTCTTCTCGATGATCGTCGTCAGGGAAACTGGTAACATACGTGGAATTTCACCGTTTGAATGTCATGCATTCGTGTGTGAATCTAAGCATCATGCAAGACAGTTAACGTATGCTTTGGCTAGTGCTTTTCAAGTATATTCGCAAAGCGTCAGGGCTCAGGGTAAATCGGAAGAGACTATGAGTAATGTTAAAAAGAGATTTGCCATTGATTTACGTAGTCCTGACGAGATTGAGGCGGATTTGAACCTCGATTCGGAAGCCTGAATAATTGTCTTTGTTTCTTAAATATAAGTCTCAGAGACCACTCGCAAAAGTGTGCACATGGAAATCTGTACTTAAAGCGCGCCTACGGGTTCGATTGTCGTGCGAATGCAGAAGGCAATGTAATTTGATGTATTTTTAATTGTGAATTTGGTCCTGGAACTTGTATTACCTTTTTCTTTTTTTATTAAAATACTCGGAGCTTCCATGGACGTTGCGATCGGGATCCGTTTTGTATCCTATAGGATTGAAGACAGTGTCTCGAGTAACAATGGTGGGAAAAGTTACTGTCGTGAGAATTAATCCTTCTGTTATTTTCCATTTTGTATTTTTGAAGTATCCTCATGATATGTATAAAGTTGGCACTAATAGTGTGTTTTAACGTTAAGGAATTACAGGAGTATTTTTTTTTATTTTTTTTTTAATGTCGCGCGTTCCAAAATAGACGTACGAAGTGTCGCTGGATGAATTATTTTTTCTTTTTGTCTTTTCGGCTTTCTCTTGTTTAATTTTTTGTTTATCAGGAAAAGTACAGTGACGGTGCCAGCCTCTATTGGGGCTACATACACGATGGCTAGCTATCCAAAGATATGAAATAGAAGGGATGAAACGTGCATTGTGCATAAGTATGACTGGGCGTATATTACTAGAAGTATGTAACGTACGTTAATAAGGGCTGCTATTACTTTTCTCTCTTTCTCTTCCTCCCTTACTCGCAGAGCTGTCATGGTTAGATCTATATAATTATATTTCTCTAATGAATTTCAAAGACAATATTGCGAGCAAGGGTTCCTCGTACGCGCTTTAGATTTACTTGTCGTGCGAGTCTGTTAAATTGTAATTAATTATTTATTGTACTATAATCTACGTCACACTATAGGGAACAGAGATTCCCTTTACTTTTAGTAGCCGTTTAAGTTCACAACCAATATCGACACATATCAGTGGCTGTAAATAATATTCGATTATGTAGATATAATTGTTCCTACTGTTATCTATGTATCGTATTTGCGTAATTATACGAAGTAATCGTAGAGGCACCTCACGAAAGTTTTAGTGTAAGTTATATTATTATATTATTTTACTTGCTTTGCTTAGGCAGCAAAGTGTATTATTATTTTTATCGTATGAGTAAATAAATAAGTGTATTATATCGGTAGTTTGCGATATATTTTATTGCAACTGACTGTAATGCATTGCATTAATTTTAGTATATTTCACTTAAGAGGGTAAGTGCATTGTACTTAAGAAGCTTAGCCTGATAATGATTAAACTATGTAATTCATTTCACGGACGATTTATAAATTTATTAAACGACAAATGATATGCGACAGGAATCCTATAAATATTTAGGTACTAAAATGAAGTTGTCCGTGTAAAGATATCGATAAAAATTATAGTAAACAGATGTTCGGTGAAAGACGCTTTCATGAGTTTGCGTAAATTCTTTTTGCATAACATTATGCGACGTACCGAGAGTACTAACGAAGACGACACGGAGACTGAAAGTGTCGACGAGGATGTGACTGACAGTGAAGAATCCGGTCATGAAAAAAGGGTTCACTTTTTGGGACTGCCAGTGCGCAAGTTTACTTACAAGAGATTTCCAAAGAAGTGTCTCAAATTATCTTTCTTTATTCTGAACGGATTCGCCTTTGTAAATCACAATCTCATTTATCCATACCTTTTCGTGCAGTAATTAACGCGGATATTGTTTCAGCTTGCAGGAATAACCGCCACGATTACTTCGATATGGATGTTGGCTGATAGTAAACTCATGTCTCGATTATTCAGCCAAAGACTATTTGTAACGATTCTATTATTGATTGGCCTCTTTGCTTGTGGAGTATCATTTTTAGGCATCATGGCGTTTGTGAAAAAGAGAAGAAAATTTGTAACGATTGTCAGTGGCAAATGCTATAAAATGAATGATCTAACCTAGATGGTAATTATTTTCAAATCTTTCAGTATATACTGTGTCACGTGTTCTCATTGGCACTTATTTTCATCTGTGCCATTTTGAGCTTTTCTTTTTTTGGCAAAATCACCAAGAAAATTCATGACGACATGACCAGTACCATTGTCAATTATCACTCTTTGGATTGGGTTACAGAAGCATGGGACAATACACACAAATATGTGAGCCAGGATAATAAATTATTTATAACAATCAGGTGAGCATTGTGCATTGTTGTTTTTTAGTTGCATTGCTGTGGCATCAGATCCTTCAGAGATTGGGATAAGTATCGGATGCAAATTCCTCACAGTTGTTGTTCGACAACCATTGACAAGGTACCTTGAGCTGTTATTCCTATTATCTATAATAAATAAATCCATAATCATCTACAAGCAGCCTGTACAAATTATTTCTTACAGTGCTTAAATATGTCTCAAGAGGTATCGTACCAGTCTGGCTGTTTAAAGGATTCCATAATGTTATTAAAATCTCATGTTCATTCGGTGTCTGTCAGTGCACTTTTGATCTCGATAGGACTTGTAAGTTAAATATTTATATACTCTTACAATGAAAATTACTTACACATACTTGTTTCAGGTAGCAGGTCTCTTCTTGGCCTTTGGAATAAGAAGAAGGTTTAAGACCTATCAAAGGGATTGAAGCATGAATAAGTTTTTCTCTTTTTTATTATCATATATAGATCATATATTTTCTGAAAACACTTAATATATTATACTTATGGTATTAATATTGTAAGTTATTGGACATGCTGGTTGGGTCGTGACTGTCTGTATAACCGGTAGACGTTTTTTTTTTGGAAAAAAAGAATTCTCACATACTCTCTCGCTCTTTCCCTACACATTGCACCATTTAGTTACGTTGAATATTTTCTGCCATGTAATCTTACATATTTTTTTTTTTCCCTCAAAATGGTAAATCTTACAGTGCAACGTACATACGAGTTTATTGACATCTTGGTAACGACACTTACGTGATACACCGTCATTTCTCTCGTGCGTTACTCTTTACTTGTTTAATTTTCACTGGTGTCCTGTTACAGTTTTTTATTTTGTTTTTGTTCTTCCCACCCTCATCCCTCGCGCTCTCATTCACTCTCTAGCACACACACACACACACACACCCAGTCACACGTATTACTCTCTCGCGCACGTGACTCTTACACTCTCTTTCAAATTTTCATTTTTTCTTCCGGCGGGGGTTGCTGCGGAGGACTTCAGGCAGGTTTCCATCCAGTTACAGATATATTATATCATAGCAAACATCGTGACTATTTACAATAAATACAGTTCGATTAGATAATAATATATAAATAAAATATATGTCATATCATTAGTTTAGGTTTACAGCAACACGTGACAGTAAACAATTAGATCAGCGGCAAAATAGCGTTAATCTAGGTAGTAGTGGTCGTAGCTATCGATAGCGTGGCTGAGCCGTGCTCGGATAAATTTTTCATGATTTTTCATTTTAATTAATTTCAATATCATCATCATTCACCCCTCTATACTAAATCCAGCGTGTTCGCGCGCACGTACTATCTTCATCCTAATTCACGAAATAGGCCACACTTTTTTTATTCAGCGTATCGCCAATCTTTTTTTTTTCAATTCGTACGCGCGCCCGCGCCCTTTAACCTCCCCCATTACCATTCCTCCCTCACCACTCCGTCCCCCACTCTCACACGGATATTTTCGCACAATTCCATGAAGTTAAAAATAAAAAAGATAAACCAGATATAAAGGCGTGACGACGATTTTCACTCTATCCTCGCGGCCCCGGGGAGAAAACTTCACGGAAGTTAGAAATAGGCGATTTCACGCGACGCTCTTTTTTCTCTTTTTAATTTGACACTCGATATTTGACAAAAATAGTTCCCGGCCCCGCTAGCGGCCAACCCTCTTTTTTTTCTTCTCCATCCCCCTTACGCTCTGTGACACGTTCATCCTCCCCCCGCCCCGCCCCCACCCTCCTCCTTTGCACAATATCCCTCTTGTAAAAAAACCGGGTGTGACTCGCAACGAGGACTGGACTTTTTTTTTTATTAGTAAAGTGCCTCCTTCACAGGACACACATAACACTCGCCGAGTCGAAAGGACATTACGAAGCTGGCCTATTCCTATTACTTTACACATTTAATAGTTGTGTGTATGTGTTTCTGTGTGTGTTAACGCGTCTGTGTGCCTGTCCATGGTGTTTTCAAATAGTTTATTCTTTTACCTCAAATTCTTACCCATACCCTATCCTACCCTACCCTACCCTACCCTACTCACCCACCCACCCACCCACCCACCCACCCACCCCTCCTACCCCAATTAACTTTAAAATCCTCCTCGCAAGAAACAACGCAGCCGACAACGAAGGTTTTGCTAATATAATACAAGTATACGGAAGGGATACTCTATTTTTAAAAAATGATTTTGACATTCAATTTCTCGAGTATCATTTTTTTAATAATTAGCAAGCACAAAACGCGTGTAGGATTGGATTTGTTTTTTTTTTTTCAATTTTATTCTTCATTCTTCATACGTCGCTACATCTTTCTGTGTGCGTATTTGCTCCTGTATCACAATATGTGGTACGAGTAATAAATATCAAATCGATTAAGAATCAATCGATAGTAGATTATTTTTTTTTGGTTTTGGCCTTTATGC
>JARPRG010000626.1:263631-293857 GCA_031001745.1 Hartigia nigra | reverse complement strand
GATATACCTTAAACGTGGACGCTAGGCGCTAGGGTACAACACATCCATGTTAAAAATACGTTTAGCCGTGATTTCGACGCTATTCCCTTTTCTTTTTTTTTTCGTTTTCTTGCAATTATTATTCTTACGGCACGATTCCCAACCCTGCTCTATCCAGTTCACTAGACCTTTGTCTTATCATTAATATACCGAAAAAGGAATACAAAAGATTGCAAGAACAACGAATTAATTAATCCTTCCTCGATCCAGCGTTAATTACTCTTTGTTGTTGAATCTTGTGTCTTCGCACTTATATAGAAAAACAATAAAAAAAACCATCGTATTCCATAAAAGCCTCAACGATCGTTTTAATCCGAGAAAGCACCGCTATATTTTACATGAACGCGCAATACGTCATACTTCGTTTTCGTTTATGAAAAATTTTTTCTTTTTTTTTTTTTGTTTGTTTCCGATTCCACCCTTTACAAGGGCCATTCGTCACCGAGATCTCGTTAGTTTTACAAAACAATCACTTCCTTCGTAGAATCGTTGATTCTATTTTTTACTGAGTTCGTAGTGACCATACTAAGCTAAGTACACCCCCCACCCACCCCCAACCCCAATGGATAATTAGCTTCTTTATGCTACGTATTGACTAGGTTTCTCTCACTCGATACTTCAGGTTCGGTTACGAATGGCCTTCCTGACAGTTTTCTTTTTTTTTTTTATTTCCATCAATGCCGACTTGATCCACTTTACTGTTCTTGTGCAAACCATCCCTTGGAATCCAGTTAATGACGTTCCTTTTTTTTTTTCCTTCATTCTTTATCTAGATCTTTGTCATTCCTATACTAGAATCCTATTGACCCTTCTTGTACGCGGACTGCTCCGATCCTCGGGACTCTCGAGGATCGGGGATGAGTCTCTTGAGAAAAAAAAAAAGTATCAAGGAGTCGCAGGACGTCCCCAAAGGTTGAACGACATCGTCACGAGATATTCTTCATTATCCCGAGTGAGATACTCGGCGAGAGTCCCTTTTTTCCCCTAATCCGTGAAATCAGTCATTTGTCTCATGGACGTTATCCATAAGCCCTCCGCGCGACATCATTAGATTCTTAACGACTAAAGAGCTTTATATCGTTAACGTTAGTGTTCTTTTTTTTTGGCATCTCTGAAATACACAAATAGACTTTGGTATAAAACTTTTTGTTTCCTTTTGATAGTGTTCAGTGTGCGCATGGGACGCTGAGCGTGCACAGCGGCTTGGACTTCCGTATTTGGATTCTGCCCATCCATGCGAGTATCCTTACTCGGTTTCTTCGTATTTGCTCTTTCTCTTCCTCTTACGTCGTTATTACTTACAATCCAATCCAAGTATCTAGAGAGTCCTAGCAGAACTTGTCGAGCCACCAGAGCTTGCAGGCCGGTGGTGCACCTCTCCTTCGACGTCGTTTCTTATTCGTAGTTTCCAACGTCTTCTTCACGAATCTGATATTGTAAGGGTCTTCCGCGAGCTCCGGATAGATCTGGGCATCGTGAACGTATTCGCCTTCGTAATTTGAAGCCATACCGACCTTCAGGATTTCGTCCTGTTCCGGGACCATCCATTCGATGGAGGTCGGTGTGTTGCCTTTGAGGGCTTCACGTTCCCTGTGCCAGGCCTTCCTAACGGCGGTGGCCTTGGCATGGTGCAATAACCTCTGTCTCTCCTTCTCGGCAGTGGTACCATACCTCAGGTTCACTACTGCACTTGCCCCATGGATTTTAACGTCGATCACACCGCTGCTTCCGCTTCCATTTTCGCTACCGTGAAAGGTCGTGTTTACCTGACCTCCAAGTCTCTTGAGCTGACCCTTGTCCTCGGCAACCTTCCATGTCTCCTCCTTCACAAAGTAGAATGCGTCTTGCTGTGCGCTATGCACCAGGAAGGTAAATGGGAGGAAGTGTGACCTGTTGAAGACGGTTGTGAAGACGTCGTTGTAAATGCGATTGGCTGCTGGTACGCTGGAGACAACTGCGCGGCCATCGATCGTCCTGGAGACTAAAATACCCTTGCCGAAGGGTGGATCTGAGGCTGCTCCTAGACGATTTGGCACTAGGTCACTTGTATCCTTCTTCAAGGCTGATCTAGGAGGTGCGGATAGACTAGCAGCATCGCCTGAGTGTCTTTGAGCTATGTGCGCCAGGAAACCGGATTTTACACCCAAGTTACGCGTTCTGTCTTTACTGCCAAATATTGATGTTCCCGGGCCCAGAGCTGGTGGTATCAGACCGTCTGGTAATGATTCCGGGAAGAGCTGTGGAGCTAGGCTCTTCAAGTCGTAACCCAGGTGCGATAACCAGGATATGTGATCTACAAAAATATTTTTATTTTAGAATTTTCATACTTATAATAGTTTAATGCATAATATTTTTGGATTTGCCAATTACCTGTAGGCTGATTATGTCTATGATGTCGTACGTCCAAGGGATCGTTACCATTGAATCGATAGAGATTCAAATGCGTAGGTGTGGCTATCCTGTCTAGGACATTTTCCCATAATGGCGACATCCACTGACCGATCAATGGATCGTATACTTTTCCATTAGGCATATGCACCAGTGACGTGACCTGCCAATAAAATCATTAGTAAAACTTTGTAACAGAATGATACTTACTTTGTACAAATAGTAGTTCATTACAAACCTGATCCAAGAGTCCACCACAAAAATCGACAGGCAAATAAAGATAAGGATTAGAATCGTAGACGATGTGACCGTACGGTGACCTCATAATCTCTCTGATACCCTCGCCATATTGATTGAAGATCATAGTAGGAGTGCCGCATTGATCAGTAGCTATGTAATATTTGTGCCTGTAGACTTGAGCATAGATCAGATGACCTCTGTCATCGTAGACCAGGGACATGAGTTTGCCATCCCTAGGACTATAGATCTGACTGACTTCGTGAGGTCGTTGCTGATTGTTATAAAAGAATTGTGTGACATTGCCATAATTGTCCTTCCTTGTAGCAAGTCTGTCCAGATGATCATAATAATAGCGCACGTCGAACCGACCCCTCTTCGTGGCTCTAACCAGCAATCCTTTAGCATTGTAGCTGAATCTTTCTTCACGTGCATTCTGCACAACCAGTCCACGATTATCATACTTGTAGAGGCCATCGCCGAACTTTACTATATGGTCCATGGCATTATACTCCATTGGGATGGTGTTGCCACGATAAGTCAACGAGAGCATGTTACCATTGGCGTCGTACCGGAACTCCCATGGTTCTTGTGCTTCGACGCCGGTTAATTGACCGTCGCAATCCCAAGTGTAATTCTTAACGTTGGTGTAGGTGTTCACGCCTACATTTCTGGTATAGGTCCTAGTCTGATTGATACGACCACAAGAGTCATGGGTAAACTCCATGCGGAAGACTTCCATTCCGTGAATGGTGACTGTGACTTGGGTCTCCAGGAAGCGTCCGTCAGTAGTACGTGAGAATATGGCAGTGCCGTCAAAGACGGTGGTCTCATTGATTTGAGGCTTGGTTACTTTGAACTGACCGATCTGTTCCAGGGTGCCTGTGCGCGGACTGTAGGCCATAATGTGTGCTGGAAGTGTCTGACCACCTATGCGACCTTGAACAGCTATAAGTCTGAAGTTGGAGTCGTAGTCGAAAGTGAATTTAGCATTGCTCAGACCAGTCTTAGCTTCAAAATCAATCCTCTCTTCAACCAGTAAACCAGCACTGTATTGGTAATCCCATTTGTAATCCACATCGCGTTCGGAGTGTATGACTTCAGATGGTAGACCGCTTTCTATGTATCTGATCTCGCTCTTTCCATCACCATGGACCACTTCAGCTATCTGTCCGGAGGTGTGGTATCTGTAAACGATCCTGGCGCCATCTCCCGGGAAGACTGTTTGCAGCAGGTTACCGTCATGGCTGTAATGCTGTAGATAAGCTCTTGAACTTCCTGGAGGCGTATAGGTCACCCTGAGGAATCCTAGAGATGCCTGGCACGAGAACGAGTGCTTGGTTCCTGATGGTAGAATAATGTGCCTTAGTCCACCGTCGTCATCGTATTGAAGTGAGAAGTGTCTGTTGCTGGCAAGAGTTATCTTGGAGAGCATGTTGAAATCGTTGTACGTGTACCTCTTAGTATCATTCTGACTATTTGTTATCTCTGCGAGTTGTCCGTGTCTGTCGTAGGCGTAGGATTCATCAGAAGGTCCCCAGCGCCAACTATCAATCCTGTTGAAACGATCATAACTGATGGTGAGATTATGCCCATGTTGATAAGGTTGCCAAGCCAAAGGCAAACCAGCTGGGTCAAAGGTGACAGTCAGCAGTGGATTCCTGATCTTGTCGTAGAATGTTTCTCTGCTAAAGGCTTGTTCAAACTCGACTCCAATAACCCTAGTATCGTTAACCCAGATTTCACGGTTGAGAGTCTGTTGAAGATGGCTCACATCGCCCACCAGACTGTAGCTGGTGGTCATAGAATTCGTCAATTCACCCAGGGTCATCACCTGGTAGCTCCACATCGGCAGCATTTCTGCCTCAACTGGTAGAGCGGCTTCTAGAAGTGGATGTTTGGAATGGGCAGCACTAAGTAGTTTTCCACCTCCAGGTAGATGAACTTCCAGACTACTATTGGTAAAGGAGGTGGCCTTCTTGGTCTTGGTACCATCTGTGATAGTGAGGATCTTTGACCTTTCGTTCTTCATAGTGAATTCCAGGAACCTCTGACTATCTCCTTTAGTCAATGCTTGCAATGGTGCTGATACTTTGACAATCAATCCTTCCTCAGTGGATAGTCCTGAGTTAAGGTTCAATTTCTCACCAGTTGGTAAAATGACATCAGTAACACGACCTAGACTGTCATAGTTGTAAATATAAGTTTCTCCACCACCTGATCTACTTGTGAGAAGACCAGTGGCGCTGTCGTAGTCCAGAGCAATCTCGGATCTACCTCTCTCCGATAACTTCACTAGGAAGCCAACTCCCGATATTTTCAACTCAGATTTGTGATCCTGGGTGTTCTCGATGGAGCTTACGACGTTGCTGTAATCTCTTAGAAACTGGATTTTGTTTCCAGCACTGTCAGTGACGGTCGACAACTTGCCAAAACTCGTGTTCTTGCTATACAAGAAGGAGTATCTTGTCTTTCCGGAAGTAAGGTCTTTGGTGGTCACGTGTTGTCCATATCTGTTAAACACGTAGACCTCGTTAGACGGTGGGAATGGAATATGGAATTCGCCAGCATCATCATGATTGGGCAGATAGGGTTGCAGTGCTAGGATATGTAAGCTGCCTTGATCAGCAACATGAAGAACTCCATCTGGTGACACAGCCAGAGCGGATATGGCAGTGAATTTGGCGTTGGATGATAACAGAGTTTCGGTAGAACTAGTATCATCGGTGCATGCACATGAAGATTCAGTATCCTTAGACGTAGGCGTAGTGTTGTTACACTCGCATTGTCCCCGTAGATGTTCCTGATTCTGGCCAGCAAAGTAGGACATCTTCCCAGATGAATCGACGATCCTAATGGAGTTGACTCGATGAGAATCGCTGTCAGCAATATACAATTCTCCGGTAGGGCTGAAGCCAACGGCCAAGACAGAGCCCAAGACTTCATCAGGTTTTTTAGTACTTGCTCCAGTTACGTTTACTTTCATCTCGGTGTTGGCATTGCTGACACAGTGTAAGGGCGTACCAGCTACGACGCGCACCTTGAGGTCACTAGTGAGTTTCAGAACAAGGCGGTCGTCTATAAAGTGTAGAGACCCATCCAGAGGACTCAGAGTTAATCCTGTGGGCCATTGAAGTTGTGCCTGATGTGCTGGAATTGCCCCTGCGCATGGAGCAGGTGACCAATGATTATGATGTCCATGATGACCCACCAGGGTATGGATGTTTCCTTGAGGATCGACAGCTCTTATATTGGTGCCGTCTGCGATGTACATGGTCTTGTCAGCAGCTATAGCAATTCCTTTGGGATGAGCCAACTTGGCACGAATTGCAGGACCTTCATCACCGCAGTGTCCCTCATCTCCTGGAATACATCGTTCACCACTTCCTACTACCGGTTCAATATTGATACTTGGATCTGGTACTGCAGTCAAGGACAGTGCTCTCAATATTTGATGTTTCTCAGGATCACTTATGTACAAATGTCCATCAGCTGGTGATACGCAGAGATAGTACTGATAAGCCACTTGGGTAGCGCTGCAATAAAAAATAATATAATATATCATACACGTTTCAGGAACCTTTAGAAGTTCTTTTTATTTTATTAAACAGATAACCTACCTCAGGATGAGTATGGTGTTGACCTCTCCATCAGGATTAATTCTGCGAACCAGATTAAAGTCACCGACGTAGATAGAACCGTCAGGTCCACTGGTGAGTGCTACGGGTGTCAAAAGTCGTGCATCCTTAGCAAGACCTTCGCAGTTCTCGCAGAGGAGGTTCCTCTGGAGTCCAGTACCCATGACGACCTTGACAGTCCGCGGGTATTGTTTGAAATGAAGCGTGGAACCGTCTCCTTTCTGTAGAATACCCTCGTGGAAGTTGTAATGATGATGAATATCCAGACCCCAGCCGCCGACGTCGGAGATGTCCACGTCGAAGCCTTGCATGGTCGCCGTCTGGGTTTCCCATATGATCGACGGGCAAGTAGAGTGCTGATAACCAATTGATATCCGGGCCTGTGCAACTCCGTAGACCTTTTGCTTGTAGACGTTCCTCTTGTTCCAGGCAAAGGTATGCGTCAGATTAGGATCAGCCTCGTACGTCTTAGTATGCAAAGAACCTTCTATCTCCACATGGACGTGCACGTGGGTCAATGATTTTGGAATGCTGGGTCCAGTCAATTGCATCCTCACAGTTGACATGTATCCTGCCGCCTGACTACTCTGGTACATCAGATGCAAATTGGACCCTGGGATGTCTATGCTCTCTTGTACAATCTGAATGACACACGAATCGATCAGATTATTTCAACTCAAATTTAAGGAATCAAATAAGTCAATCATTGAGTCTTTATTGGATCATTCAATCCAATTCTCATCAAAGGTACATACTTGACTCTCTGCAAAGACCAAACTCTTGCCAGGCAGACCACCAACTTTCTCAGGCATCCAAGTACCCACGATTATGGGCCTTAGAGTCTCGTGATCGTGCTCCAGGCAGGGGCCATGCTCAACGAACAGCCCCATGGATACACCAGGAAATCCTAAACAAAAAAAAAGAAGAAACTACTCAGTATCCCTTATTCAAAAAATACTTTTTACTCACAGGAACGTGTCCAAGTGAAACAAATAAAATTACCACAATCCCATTACTCACCAACCGCTGGACTAGGTGGCTGCTTTGTCCTATAAGATTCACTTTCTTCGCTGAGCGTCATCGCCACTGGTGGCAGGACTACTATCTGATTCCAAGGTACGAAAACAGTCCTGGTAAGAGGCTTAAAAGGACTTCGTTGAAACTGAAGCGTGACAGCGCCACCTCCGTTAACGAGTACGTCGAACCTGTTTGACGAAAAAAAAAAAAAAAAAATGTCCATCAGACATCAAGTAAGTACAAGTGAAACTTAAAATAACATTATTCATCAAGGGGTAATTTTTGACTGACAGTAATGACAAATCTAAATAAACCCCCAAATATGTCATCTACTTTCGTAGACCTTTTCTGTGCATACGCGCCAAGATATATCAATGTAGTACACGAGGCCCTGAGCTTTTCATCAGGGTCTAATGGGGTTTCGTAGGAAGTTGTGACCTGGTCGACCTAATCCTATGGGTTTGCATGGAATAATTAACGAGCTTTCAACATCATTAGCGTGAGCTTTGATGTGGTTTGGCGTCCTGGTCCTTCTAACGGCGCAGGAACGGATTATACCTTGCCAGAACTCTACGGTATAGGTAAGCAGGTAGTTAAGGGTAGGTACCTGTCTGATAGGGGTGCTTCACCCTACATGTCCTAGTACACTCCCTCGTTACAATGCACTCTAATCCTATTAGCCAACGTGTACTACATTACCTACGACGCTACAGCACTTCAGATACGTATAAAGCCGATGGTATGTGCCTTGAGGATATTCAAAAATTGACAGTTGTCCGACAGGTCAATATTTTTTTTTTTCGATTAATTTTTACTATATTTTTTTTTTATATCCATCTTGGTATTAAGTCTTTATGGGTAAACAATGTATCTTACGTTGTTTATAACATTTAAACTACTTACCAGCCGCCTGCTCTTGTCAGTGTAAATCCAAATCTGGAATCCCTGTCGACCGACACTCGAATTCCGACTATTCCGAGTCCCTGCTCGGTAACAACCTGGCCTCGCATCACGGCAACGCGGCTGTCACAAATTCAAAATATAACACTCCAACGCTTCAGGGGCTCGAATCTCTTCGAGCTGCGGATGGCTAAAGCAATTAAGCCGAATTTCAAAAATAAAAGAAAAAAGTAATATGGAAATAAAACTAATCATTTTTTCTTTTTTTTTTTTCAAATTTCTCTTTCTCCATCGAGATTAACTTCATTCTTAAGTATTCGGCTTTTTGCTTTAGTTTCGGAACAATGTTTCCGATGTTTGACCAGTCAAAATCGTACAATTGATGAAAGCGACATTTTCGCGCAAAAAATACAATGTTGTGATTTTCAAAAAAAAAAGAAAAAATAAAAACATTTCGTACGTCCAAACATCGGAAACATTCGGTCTGGCGGGTAAAAAATAAATGCTGTCCCGTAGGCAGGATCGACGAATCAGAATGCATGCATTGGAGTGAGTGTATACGCGTTGTGTACGTAATATCATCTTCATATTGCGTAAACGTAAAATACAGCGTATATACGCACGTTTCGTGTATATAATAGTATCGGGGCATGTAATAAGTATAACGAAAGTGAAATTGAGGAAAATTATTATTTTTCTTTTTTTTCTTATACCTCCCAATAAAAATTTTTTTTTAAGTTTTCGAAAAGCTGAATCGTATAAGCGACAGGTGTATGTGCGCGTGTCCATGTGTGCGTGTCAGGTATGTCTCTTAAAAAAAAAAAAAAAAATTTGCGTTTCCAAATGCATACAAAATTTTTGTTATACGCTTTTGCAAAATAGAATCATTATTACTACGAGTTTTTATTTGTATTAAACTAAAATAAATCGCATTCCCTGGATATCGATAAACTTAATAATACTTCGATATACGGTATAACAAGAGAGGGAGGGTGGGGCGTGGGTGGGAGGTGGCTCGAACTACAGAATATTCATTATTCATCGATTATGTCAATTACGAAAATCGTTGAATGCCGCAACAAATTAATTAATATCACAAGTGGGACTTGCTATAAAGATATACCTATGGAATATTGTATGCAAACAAGTATACTGTTTCATTAGGGATATATATAAACAAGAGTAATAATGAAACTATAATATTAGCATTATGCGTATAACGAGCCATCTTATGATATTAAGGGTTTATATATATATATATATATATATATAAACGATTATATATATAAACGATATATATATATAAACGATTTATCCGTTAAGTCGGCCCTTACGATGGTTTTAGTGGTGAATGTCAGTTCAAAGGAATTTTGATTAAACGGAGCGGCGGGGCGGGCGGGGGGGGGGTGGTTTGTTGGTTTTGGATGGGTCGTATTGTGTGTCTGATGGGGTATCGCGAGTCACGGGACTAGGACCCGCGATAAGACCCCCCCCAAAAAAAAAAAATACGAGCACAGCAAAGTTGGCAGGCACTGTAATCGGTCCAACTACTTGTATATATATAATATATATATAAATATACTGATATGTCAATAATAACGCATAAACGATAAAGTGAATAAAAAAAGAAAATATTGTCGAGAAAGAAAAAAATTAAAAAAAGAAAAAAGATCAAGGAACTCCCATATAGACACATTGAGATCGTAAGTGGAACAGGTACACCAACCTAGAAAAGGTGAAGAAACGCGTTGCAAGAGGGAAGTAGTAGTAGAAGAAGAAGAAGAAAAAAAAAGAAAAGTGGTAAACGAAAAAAAAAAAAAAATCGATTACGTCCCGACCTCGATTACTCCAGACATCCCTTTACTTTTGTTTTTATTTAATTTTTTTCTTTCTTTCTTGCCTCACTTCTTTTGATTTTCTCTTTTTTCCTCCCTTTCTACCCTTTTCCCCACACTCATCGGTTAGATCACCAAACCCCCCCGCTGACCCATTTCCTCATATTCTCTCACTCCCTCATTCGCTCGTTCCTTCATTCTCTCTCTCTCTTTCTCTCCCTCACAGACACTCATTATTATTTTCTCTCTCTCGCTCATACACTCACTCTATTTCTCTCTCTCTCGTACTCTCGCGCACTCTAGATATGTTTTCTTTCTTTTCTCTCTCTCTCTCGTTCTCTCTTTTCGTGTTCTTCGAGTTACCAAGAAGAGCTCCGTAGTTTTCCACGTGCGAATAACTCCTGGACAGCACGTACCTTTTTCTATTTCTTTTTCTTTTCACGGAGGTTGGCAGGGCTGATGGTGAGTGGTTTTTGGTGGGTTGGATGTGGCTGGTCAGGATCGCGCCTGGGAAGGGATAAGTTTTTTCGTTGTTCGTAATAAGGATAAAGACAGACACGTGGGCGTTAGTGGAAAAGTTTATCAAGGCTTTTTCTCAGTTGACGTGAATCAGTGAGTGATTGGTATCACTGATGACTTGTGGTGGTTTTTAATTAGTCGGTTGGTATCAGTGATGGTGGTGGTGCGGGTTGAATATATTTTTGGTGGGTCACAGAGACAAGTGAAGAACAGACGCAGACAAGGGATGAGGAGGTTGAGGTTGAGGTTTTTGAATTATTATCATTATCCCGATTGATTTCCTCATATCTTTCTTTTCTCTCTCTCTCCATCTCTCTCTCTCCCTCTCTTTCGCTCACTCGTTCAATCCTCTATAATAGACGCACAGTTTCCATCGTGGACTCTGGTCGTCAATACATCAATCGTGCTCACCCTGTCTCTGACTACATTCGCTATCTGTGATCGCTACGTTAAAGACAGTATAGAAAAACAAAGAATATCAAGCAGCCAAAATCGGCTGACCAGCACGGAAGCTCTCTACTGTATATAACCGTCTGCCTACACAATTCTTTTTCACTTTTCTTTTTTTCCTAGTTTCCTGTTTTTTTTTTTCTTTTTAATGTATTTTATCGCTACACACTACATAGCGACACTCCATCGCTCTCTCATTCTCTCTCCCCCTCTCTCTCTCTCTCTCTCTCTCTCCTCTTGCTCTCTTCGTCCCTCTAATTTGTTAAGATTGCCAACTAATACGATTATCTTTATCATCCCCCCCTCCCCTCTCCCCCGCAATCATTCAAACAATCATTTCTTTCTCTCTTCTTACTCTTTCTCAATCATTCTCACTCCCTCTCTCTCTCTCTCTCTCTCTCTTTCTATATATATATATATATTTATATATATATCGGTCAGAGTAATTACTCTCGATAGACATCTAACTTTAAGCAATTGTATGCTCGAGACATTAGACGAGGGTTTGTCTGTTTCTCGGCAATACACATGTGCAAAGGCCTCTGGCAACGATAAACAATCAACGCACGAACAAACGAACACAAGAGACACGTGGAAAACAACACAATTGTACAACGGCATTGGCAGTGGTGGGTGTGGTGGTGGTGGTGGTAGTGGTAGTGGTAGTGGTATTTTTTTTGTGGTTGTTGCTGCTGCTGATGATAGTGATTGTTTTTTTTTTTGGCTGCACTAAAGGTCTAAGAGAGATAAGAGTATCTGGCATAGGACAAAGACAAGACACAGGGATAATCAATGATTCTTCGTTTACGCAATCCCACGACATATCACAGATACCACATAAGAAGACAGCATGATTTTCTATTTAAAATAGTGTTTATGCGTGACAGGTCGAATTCGCGTCCCTTGAAGAAACCAAACAAAAAAAAAAACGTCAGAGGAAAAGAGGCTCTGATCGATTATCGTCGTGGAACGTTTCAATTTTATCGTGTACGATTAATCAAATTTTTTGACGATCGATCAATTATATTTTATTGACGCTATATATACATGACAAATAATTATAACAGTCAAGGGACGTGAAATTCGCTTGGAGAAATTAAAGTGACAGACAAAGCAACGTAGACCAAGCGGTAGTGACGACAAACAGCAATGACGGACAATATAAAGAGTGAAGAAGGGGAGGGCTGGAGAAGTGGATGAACGTGAAAAGTAAAGTAAAAGAAAAAAAAAAAAAAAAAAATTAAGTGTCGGGTGGACAGAAATAAAGAATAAATATAACAGAAAAAAATTTTGATCAACTATTAACAGCTACTGGGAATTTTTCGATATGGTTGGGTATAAACGATAATGATTATCACGGGAAGGGGGAATTGAGGCACTATCATTACTAGACATGTAAGAATGATTCTGTATTAACGAGCGACGAGCAATAAAAAAAATGGCTTGGACATGAAACGCTTTATGTCTTTTTTTTTGTTTAGTGACTTTTAGCGAGAGAGCATTGTAGCTGCAACTTACCGCGGTGTAAAGGAATTCCAGAACTCACTACGTGTGGGAAAAACCAACGAGAAGAAAAAGGGCGTTATCACGGTCACAGAACCCGCGTGGGCGGGCTAAACGAATATGTGTCAGCCGTAAAAATTTGTATGAGTTTCCAAAGGATTTCCGCAAGATTGAAGATGAAAGTATTTCACCGCGAGGCGGTTACAAAAGCGAACGACTGCATTTTCTCTAGATTCGGGTGCAAGTCGGAAAATCAAAAACAAAAAAAAAAAACAAAAAAATTGCGCGCAAGAAACTGACTGAATTCGGACATTTTTTTTTTTTCGGCAAAAATATGCGAGAAAAAAATGCAAATTTTTTGTCTATGGAAACCATACAGTTTTTCATGGGACACCATACAGAAACAATAGACGTAGACACACACTAATCAAGCGTACTCGTCACACCCACTTCAATCACCCGCGCACACGCACAAACGAAATATTTTTTTTCTTTTTTTTTTTGTGATTCATGTTTATCTCCATCTTTTATATCTTACGCTCAACTCCCTCCCTCCCTCCCCCCCCCTTCCCGCCCCTCTTATCACTCTCATTCATTCTGGCTTTCAGCCTAGGAAAAGACAGTCACTCCCAGAATCATCCAACACAGAGTGGTTTTTAACACTGTGACAGACACAAGTTGGAAACTACGGCAACAAACATTTAATGATAAGGACATAGCTAGCGCATCAGACGGAACCTGGCGCCATTGCAATATGACGTCATGAAGTCCCGCATTGGGATTCATGGTGGCCAAACGTGTATATATAGAGCTTAGGTAGTACAGATAAAGGACTGTCACGAAACAGCATCACTTTTTTTGCACGTTGTGTTTACTCTCTTATTGTATTCGTAATGCTACACCTATGACGAAACCTACAGTAGACACGTCTGCTAATAAAAGGATACGAATCGATCGAAATTTACGCGAATTTAGTAGACCTCTCGGCATACTGTACTAAAGTATGATCGTGAATCGTTATCTATCGCGAAAACAAACGAGAGATGAAGAATTTCGAACTTGTGTCTACCATGCCTAACGATAACTAATAATTTTGTTTGTTTTTATGATTCATAAAGAAAAATGATTATGATTTTCACAAAATCGCCATTGTATGACCGGGGTTTTTAATTCATTTTTTTTTTTATATATTTTTTTGTTCAGAAATTTTTTTGAAATCTTATGGAAAAGAGTATGCGACGTAGAACGATGAAATGCCGATCTTGCGAAAATAAAAAGAAATATTGACGCTATTGAAAAATCGTTAATACTCGTTTACGTTTCTTGCAACTATTTCCGAAGTTCTAGTCTTTTTCTTTTTTTTTGTTGTTGTTATCTTTCATCATTTTCACACTCGTTCGTGTTGTTTGCTCTTTCTCGCACGCATTCACGCAACGTACAGTTTACCTTGAAAAATCACATGTAGACATACGTGTACGGAAATTGTATACGTGTATACATGTGTATCTGCATGCTTGCAATTTTTTTTTTCTTGATAAGAAATTTTTTAATTTTTTTTTCTTCGTCTCTCATAGAAATCTCTCGCATTCGTTCTGTACAACACTCGTGCTCCATTTCTCTCGCACAATCTTGCACTCTCTCCCTCTCCCTCTCTCTCTCTCTTGACTATGGGTGAGAGTGGTTGGTTTTTGGTTAATGGCGGGTTACACACAGAGGGTTGAAACACTAGACAAAATACACGAACCCCCCGGGTGATCGTACCAAACGCAACCTTCCTCGCAAAGAATACCGGTAGAAAGACAATTTCGAAAATACTTTTGTATAAATTAACAATAAAGAAAAATCACAATAAACAAATTAAATGATACTGCAAAGGAAGACTCTTGAAAAAAAAAGGTTAGGCCAATGCCTACAAAAAAAAAACCATGATAGCTTATAGAATGTCAAAAAGGTCGTAAATAAATTTTGGAATATCATCAGTTTTCACTGATACAACGTAACGGCGTATACTAAAGAAATCTTTGAGCTCCATCCGATCGTATACAATAAATATTCAATAATTATCACAATCAATATGACTGGCAGTTGCACAATATCAGTACACGAATGCAGCTGCTACTGCAACTGCACTTAAGATGCAACTAGCCAAAAGTTTAAAGCCTTTGTATGACGCGCATATGAAGCTTCGAGAGGTCGTACCTGCTAGCAGGGTTGCATTTTAGATGGTTACGAGTCCGGGGGGTGGGATGAGGTCTTTCACAGAGGATAAGGGGATGATTAAGGTCTGTGAAACCCACCAGGGGCACTCCTTAGTATTTGACCTGGCTAGTCATTAACTCTCCTAATTACTGCCGCCGCATCAAATCTCTCTCTCTCTCTCTCGCGCGCGCACTCTCTCTCAATCATTCTTTCGCTCTCTCTCACTCTCTCTCCATTATAATATACGTATGTTAACCTACAGTATCAACACGCAAGCTTCCACCTTGGCTGACGATACCATTGCCAAAATAATTGTGTCACTGTCCGCCACCTGGTGAGAGGTGTGACAATTAATTTTTAAAAAAATTTAGTATATTCAACAATAAATTACGTAACAGTATTGTCAACCGTGGTACCGTTATCCTTAAAAAAAACGTTAGTAAACAAACTTTCAAAAGTATCGGTTAGTCGTTATTATCGTTAACGATCGAAAAATCGATCTTCGATTATACGTATCTTTTATAATAGAATAAAAATCGGCTGTCCTACCTTTCACTGTACTCGTCGATGCGCGCGTAGCTCTGCACGCTTTTCTCCTCGATAAGGAATTTCACGCGCTGATAAAAGGACGCCGTGACGCTGGGCGGCTGCTTACGTAAAAGCACCTCGACGGGATCGTTGCTCGCCAGACACATTATGTGATCGGAGCAGGTCTCGTGAGAGCAACACTCGCTGTCCGAGCAATCGGGCATTCCGTCTGCGCAAATCCATTTCCACTCTTGTTCTTTGTTCTTTTATCCTTTATTTTCAAACCCCTGTTTACCGGAACCCTCCTTTTTTTTTCCCACTCGATATTTCTTTTTCTTTTTTATTTATATACTGTCTTACCCCTCGTGCTCCAAAGTGATAGTATCATTGATCGTATTCATATATTGACAGATAAACAATTAAGTTTGTAGTTCAGGCATTTCTCGAATTGAAGAAAACTGATTTGTATGATTTCTATTGTTATTTTTGAAAAAAAAAATTTGTCTTTTTTTCGGGGGCGGAATTTCGTGAAATTTTTGTTCAAATTTAACTGGATGGTAATAGGTGTCAGATATGATCTTCAATTGAATTCAGTATTGATGCCACTGTTAATCGAGTCGAAATTTTAAATAAATTTTTCAAAATTTCATGGTAAAACTCACCCTGATCGTTGTCTAAGTCGTCGCTGCACTCCATCTCAAGTTGGATGCTGCAATCTCGACCGGCCCAGCCAGTAGAACATTCGCAGCTATACTCCCCATCTTGTAGGGTGCAAAGTCCATGCCTGCTACAGCCATTTTCACAGCCGGCTGTCAAAGTAAAAAGACAAAAAAAAATGATTAAATACAAATTTATGAAAAGATACAAATAAAGTGTTCATAAATTAATATAATTATACTCACGAAGAGTACAATGACGACCGTTCCAACCTTGACTGCATACACAGGTACCATTTTTACATTGTCCATGTTCGGCACAACGTGGATCACAAGGTTTCTGATCGCACTTGGTACCCGTCCAATCATCGTGACACCTGAAATTTCCCAAAAATGATATTCAATAATCTATCAATGCTAAACAGCGAAAGACAATCAATTCCATTCAAAGTTTTACTTGACTCCTACTTTAAACAGTCGATAGAGTCGACTGTTTGACTTGAACTGAATTCTATTCAAGAGAGAGAAGAGAGGACAGACAGTAAACTCTTGTATAGTAAAAATAACTTGATCACAAGCAACTCCACGCCAGAGTGGAATTGCTATGGACTTTTAAGGTAGGTAATACCTTACCCATGTAAATACATGCAGGATAGACAGATAGGTATTTGCAGTAAAAGACTTTGTTGTCAACTCACTTGCATCTTCCTTGCTCGCAGGAACCGTGTGGACCACATTCGAGACCGCAGCTTGGCTGAGAACAATCCACTCCGGTCCAATGTTCCTCGCAAATACAGGAAGCAGATTCCAGATCGTAACTTCCGTGATCAGAGCATCCTGGTAGACACTGATAGACTTGCTGATCAACCTGATTGCACCTCTCACCCTGCCAACCTGCCTTGCAGTAACATTTGCCAGCGACGCACGCACCATGTCCGTTGCAGCTGGGATCAGGACAGTCGGCTAAATAGAGAAACAGTACAATTCTGATAACAACTAGTAATAATAATAACAGATGTAAAATGTAAACGGTTATCCAGTTTTGCATTTTTTTTTTTTGTTTGATAGACTCTTTTCTACAGAGATTTTTTCTTTTTCTTGAGGTATTTTTGCTTCTCTGTACACTCTTTGGCTTCGTCCTCCATTCCTTATTTCTTGGTAATTGCTTCGAGCACGATGTAAATGTTATCGCGGTGCAATTAGTCCCGCGATCTTTCCTTAATAGCAATTGCGCTCGCATGCAACGCATAAATAAATATTAAATCCTGTCGCAGAGGCTTATCTATGTATGTAACTAACAATAGCATACGGGAGTACGGCGTCACGGAAAATTTCAGTGGAAACACTGGCAATTCCAGCAATTACATGAAATTACTAGCGGCTCGACATTTATACCGTTGAATTATAAATGTATAGTATATCAAGGGATCCAAAGGACTCGTTGGGATTACAACCTTCCACTAGATTGACGGATTGCAAAATTAATACCAATTCCAAAAGAGTGCTCGCTGCATCATTAATCATCCACTGGCGCCACTAATCGAGCAGTTACAGTTTTTTTATTCTTGAAAATACACCATATCATGCTTTCCAATCGACTTACGTTCATCGCAAAAAGATCCCTTCCAACCGGGATTGCAGACACAAGATCCACGCACGCACTGGCCATGCTGATTGCAATCAGGTACTTGACAATCACCTAGAGGAATGTCGCATTCCGTACCCTTCCAGCCATCCTCACAGTGACATACTCCGCCGCCATATTGTCCATGAGACGAGCACAAAACAGGACAGACACTTTTACTACAGTCAGCACCCTGAAATTCCAAGATAAAGATTTAAGGTATGCAGACAATTCCCAAAAAAATAGTCAAAGGGTTAACGCGAATGGGGGTTAGGTGTTTTGATTGGAATTTCAACATTTGTTTTTTTTCTTTTTCATTCACAAACCTGATAGCCGTCGATACAGTCACACTTGCCCAGGTAACATGAACCTCGACCGGAACAGTCATTGGGACAAGTCGTAGAGACGCCCTCTGCTTCCGTGACGATAAGGGTGACATTATAGGGTTGAAGTTCATCATTGTAAACAGAGAGGAACCAGCGACCAGTGTCCAGGTACTGAAGTAGGCTCACATTGACGAGCATGGGTTCCATGGGGGAGCGTTTAACAAGCACGTGACCATAAAAGTTAGCCTGCTGCTCGCCGGAAATCGGACGCTCCATGAAACTGACGGCTTCCGGTGGCGCCTCCCTCTTCAAACGATGATCGACCCGGCCCCCCTTGACGAATTCCGCAAAATCATACTGCGTGACGCTCGGCGCCACGTTTCTGCGACCATACACGGCGAAATTGGCGCCCCAAGGTAAAGTTAGGTTCAACCTGATGAAGGCTGGTTGCTTATTGCGAAATTCCAAGTTCCAAAAGTGATAAGGTGGTATCACTTCCGAACGAGCCATGTTGTATGCCTGCAATTCTAACACGGAAGGCCATTGCTGAGCCGACTGCTGAATCTGCGGGTCGCTTTGTTGGTCTGCGCTGTCCACTGCGCTTGAGTGCTCTGCTGTACTCGTTGGTAATGATTCTGATGAAACAAAAAACAAAAAGAGTACAATTAATTGTTAAGCCACAGTAAGTATAAAAAAGGTATACCACGTTTACGTTAAAAAGAAAAGCAATTAAGGGAATTGCTTATATGGTATATTTACCTTCTGTAGGCAATTGCGTGGATATGGGATCGTGAACGTGTGCGTTTTCATGAGTAACGGCTTTGACATCTTGGACTACAATGCAATTGGTGCTGTCCATGGGCCTCATTGAACTCACAGCTGAAGCAGTAAAAGTTAATCGTGTACTTAATTGACAATTAATGAAAATTTTCGTCCAAAGACAATAACGAGTTGTATGTCCAATAGGGTTTTACGTTCCGTCGTTTCACCGAGGTCAGAGAAAGAAATGGAACAACGGAGAAGAAGCAATATGGAGTAACGGGAGTGGGCGAGAGAAAGAGAATGAGAAAAAGGCACCAAGATAAAAATGTTAAATGAGTACTGAGGGTTAGAAAAGATTAGCTCCGACTGATTGATGGCAATGGCCGACTTGTGGTTTCTCCCTTAACTCTCTCTCTCTCTCTCTCTCCTGCTTTCTCGCTTTCATTGGTTCTCGCTCTGACAGATCATCGCTAATTTCCACCCCAATAGGATTTTCTCGACTGGCCATTATTGGCCAAGGGATTTTTTCCACTTCCTCGTACCCTGCCGTTAAACACCCCCAGGAATTTCGAGTTCACTGACGACCCTTCTGAAATCATCCCTTCTTCCCGTCCTTCGGCTATACTCGTTTATTTCTACTGCCATTTACTATCATTATTAGGTAATATTGACCACTGGTTATTGGTACGACTGAGCTTGGCTTAGAAACCAACAGGAATCCCGTCGCCATTGCCTGGAAGGGTTCAAGAAAACAACCCCTATACTATTTTCAACCTCTCTACCGGACGATATTAGCTGTCGGAATCCATCCCTCGTGATATCAGGAAAATTCCGAGTTCCAACTCCACGTTCTACCAACCCCCAAACCATACTACGCGTTAATGGCGGAAGCGAGTTGCATTTGGTACCGGAAGTCACCCTCGTAAAAATGTCGACCTATATGAAACCATCCTTTTTCTTTATAAAACTGTGCTCCATGCTTTTCAGCATTGCTAGAAAGAATTCAATATACACAATATACTTTATATACTCACCGAATAAAAATGAATTTTTAAATTGAAACAAAACTGAATAACGAAGTATCTATTCTAACCTAAGAGTAGCTTTTGTATTTTGAAAAAGAGCATTTTTTCCTTTTATTTTTAGATTTCATTCTTGGAACCTTATCAATATTTAATGTAACTCGCTGTATTGATTTCTACATTACCTATAGCATCCCACGTGTCACATATCTACACCCTACAACCCTTATTTCTCGCCCTTTATTTTCTTCCTACTGTGACAACAGTATCCGTCGGCCACCACGTACTTTAATGTTTTCATTACACATATATAGCCAAGCAAACAGCTATCCTGACAAAACACGACAAACTACTTCATTCTTTATTGCTATTCTCATATTAGTTTTAATGACGTAATGCATCTATATATCTATAGGCACGTGAAATTAGCTTTTATTGTTCGATGTACAGATTGAACGTCATACGAACGTATATGGGGAATATCGAACGAAAGCATTTTCGCATTTACATTCAAAATTGTACGATCCCTCTTTAATAGAGTAATGAATATTAAACTTCATTTTATAGGCATTAATTAATCGAGCTAATAATTCAAAGTTCAGAGTGGTCAATGAGGAGACATTATAAATACTAATTTAGCTCATTCACTCGTTCCCCTTTGAAGTTGCCAATAGCCAAGAAAAAGGCCAAGGAATTTTTATACAGGGCGATGAGAAATTTCAACGTTAATAGGGGTACTTTTGAATAATTCAGTATTACAAGTGTAATTTTTTTTGTTTTAAGTGCCATTATCTTTAAACTTAATAATCATATAGTTACCGGCAAAGTAGGCGAGCATTGCTGTAAGCGCAACGGCCAGCAGTATAAGTGCGATGGAGAAACATTTCCAGGAGCATCGATGCTGGCATCGTTTGTCAATATGAAAGCGGGACGGCGAGTAAGGTGAGTAATGTGGTACTGTGGCAGCCCTTAAGGGAAACACTGGCATCGCCAATGGTTGACCCTGTGACCCTGCACCTGCAGCACCTACCGGCGCCCCGGCGCCACCCAACGAGCCGACGGTCACCTGCTGCTGTGGCGGTGGCAGCCTGTAAAAAAAAAAGAACATTACAGTGGCGGTAACTTGGTGATACTTTTTTTCTTAGTAAAAAAATACGCGTAACAGATCTGCAAAATAAGGTAAGAGTCAAATTTGAATAGAAATTTATTTTTCTCAGTCATGGGAAAGGGAGTGTATCAAAATGATATGGGGGTACAGACATTATCAAAACAGGGATTTGATACGGCCCTGAGATAAATATATAGTTTTCCGATAATCACGCCAGCTCATGAATAGCATTACCAGCAACATAATGTACGCTCGAAGGGACTGCCCGGGACACTGGGGATTATAAGTATCAACCCCCTGGACGCAAAATCCCATAAGAATAACGGGACTGACAGGGTGATACAAAAGAGCACCCTTCGTCCCGCCTTGAAAGTAACAATACCTTGTGTCAATATTGAATTTCGCCTTTACCATCGCTATATGACGGTTACGTTTCTCTCATCTTTTTTGTATCGATTTTTTTATTTTCGTAATCATGACAAATTTTTCAATATACCATTTTAGCCAGACGTACCACGAATACACTGTATTTTTTTTGTACACCACGGTCGCTACTGTCGTGTTATTTTTCAAGCAGACTTCAAATATTCGTTAAAAAAAAAAAAAAAAAAAATCAAACGGAAAACTAATGACGAGTTGTTATCTACTGGAAGGTAGCCAATGCTCCCGCGTATTCCAATAATTGGCAACTAGTCATTGATACGTTTTAATCGACCTACGCTAACGTATAGAAACATTCCGAGCACCAAAAGAAAAAAAAAAAAGGGTTTGAGTCCGTGCTAAAAAAAATTTAACTTAACCTTTTTTCTTTTTTAAAGCGCAAGGCTGAAGCGTAACGCGAATAGGGGTTGAATTTTCAAATCGACAGACACTAAAAATCGGCTTGTTATCGACGGTTAATGCGAATCGTTAAAAAAATCGTAATAAATCGCTCAGGCAATCTGAGCCGCTATAGAGGCTGGTATAACACGGGTAAAAAGATAATTGCGCTCTAAGGCTGAATTGAGTGTCGTCTGAGTGGAAGATTGCATCGGACGATCGGATCATACACATATACAGTAGCATGCATGCTACTACGGTATACACATGTTACGAGATACATAGCCAGCGGGACAGTGGGGTAAACGGGTTAAATCTCTTTTCAAAGTATTCCACCAGTATGCTACTAGTATTTACCGTAGCTCGTTCGACAATCGACAAAACTTTATTCATTTCAACAGATTCGTTCGAACGAATATTCCATTCTTGGGCGACCGGTTTTTCATATCGCGATACTTCAGCTTATCTGCAGGGAATTTCTAAAGGATTATTCAGGTAAGGGTAGGTGAGTTCGAATATCTAAACAGACAGATAGCATAAGCTGAATGAATATACATATGTTATGTTAGGTTAGGTATGCGGTTTCACGAAATGAACAGATACGTATTAGAACGTCGTAAAAAAAAAATCCATTGTCGCTTTGCGTATATGGATAAGTATCTGCTAGGGGTTGAAATAGTGATGAGAGAGATGAGGATAAATGAAAAATAAAAATTCGATGCACCCTACCGCCCCGCTCATCTGCCCCCCCGAGGGGAATGTAAAAGGTAACGCGATACGGAAATCGGGTCTCGAGTTACCTAGCAGAGCTAATTATTAATTTCCCTTTAATATTAATAAGGGATTATTACGTGGGGATGGTCGAGGGGTTGGCTGAAAGTCGGATCGACAGAAGGGGTTGTAAATTAAGCCACGTAACCCTATATTATAATTTTAATCGACCGATTACCGGTTCGTGAAGTAGGATGGGTAGGTATATATTTATTTGTCAATAAACAGCAGGTATCCAAGTAACTTTGGTATCCTGTAACTAACTGTGTCAATACTTTTGAGTGTTACGAATAATAATTGCTGTAATAGTTTAAAGACCAGATCGATATTCTTTTATTGTTTTACCTATTAGTGAGCATTGGAGGTACGTAACGAGGCAACTGATACCTAAACGATAGTAATAAGGTATGCTGAAGGGCTTTCTTTAGACATAGCTGCTCATAGGGTAGTTTTCTAGACAGACCCCGGACGGAAATTTCGATCGAAAAAGCATTCGATCATTCCTGCCGGATACCGGTGTCGCATCTGAACAACGTTAAGGGAAGATTCCGTCTAGGATGAGTAGAGGGAGTTTTTGTCAGTAGGGGGTAGTAGTTCAAGGAACACAAGGGTAGAATATTACACCACGTGTGCCAGTAATAAGATCAGGCACGTGACGACAATGCAAAAATACAACCCCCAACACGCGGCATCCCTCTCTGCACGACTTTACTAGAAGCCTCTTGCATCCGCCTACTATCTCCATTGGAATAAGAACTAGTTCTCCCGATTGATCCGCCATTTTCTTCTGAGCAAAAGATAATAATATTATCCAGGATAAAATTGGCTCCAGTCGTTACATACACAATTTACCCCATAAGCGCCGTCATGCACATCCCATAACAAAAACGTGCGACCAATCAGATTGAAGTTGTCCATACAAGTAACCACTTTGAAATTCCAACTTGAGCCAATGGGAGCGGAGCAATTCCCTTTCTAAAGTGTTTCCACTTACTTCTATCCCATTATACTGTTTCTGCGGGCAATCCGCACTTCCCATCGCCGCCAACAGCCACATGTACGCAACGTATCCTTTCATGCATCCATGCATCTACCTTCAGGTACAATAAGAAACAGTTTATCACCGCTATCATGAATCCCTAATACACAGCAGTCATTTTCGTCAAACAGTACGTCTTTCTCGGTTGTTCCTATTACGTCAAGAGAGAAGAAGCGTAGAGAAGTGGAAATAATTCGTGGGTAATTGCACGGATAGCAAACGGCTGAAACCGAAAGTCACGTGACTAGGAAGAAACTTCCAAACGTTAAATTGACATAATTGGAACCATTCCTATAGTCCATGTTATCGACCTGCATCTCTGTCGACGTAATTACGCGTCGGCCAAACCTTGTCAAATAAAAATGTCAAACCCATCTGATTTTGAAGTTCGCCCCCCCCCCCCCCCCCTCTTCCCCAATCCCTAGGTATCTCTAACGAGCTTAAGTTATTCCGTGAAGTAAATTATCGTTTTACCGAGTTCCTCCTTTAGAGAGTGGCTTCGCGCTACGTGGGTATATAATCACGGGACGCGCGACGACTGTTTGGTAAATATAGAACCGCAGCAAACAGAAAACAGTATCCCTCTAAAAATAAACAGAACCCTCTATATATCGTGTACCGCCCTCTCATTGAAAAAAATTTTTTATTCTTCCCCCTTCATCCCTACCTCCGACTCAACTTAACGATATTCTCGTACAGCTTGAGCATCCTCATTCTTACGTTTTTATATGCGAAGTCCTTTATAAGAGTGAAGTAAGCTGCGAGTCGTGTTTCGATCTCTCAATGGACCCCTTAGAGTATGGTGAGCTATCCATTGCTGTTACAGAGGCAGAGGCAGAGGCAGAGAGAGAGAGAGACATCCAAGAGAAAAGATAAGGTAAACAAAGAGAAAAATAAAAATCAGAAAAAAAAAGAGTCCTTGAAGAAGAATCGATGCTGACTGCACTGCGGACAGGATAGTGTATATATAGGAAAGAGAATCCGTAGAATACCCCTCGATATTAGATTTAAGGGCTGCCACACTGCACTTGACTCTGTGAGGTCAGAGGTCGAGGCTAAACCATTTCCACGGTCACTTAAGGGACTGCCGTACCTTTTTCTTACCCTTAAGGGCATATCCGCAGTTTCCGCAGCGATATTTCTTGCCAATTTGCGCCAACCCCCTATAGAACGTAGAAATCTTGGCCGGGAGTTTCGAACGTTCCCGCGGGATTCCAGAGGGACTCCCTCTACCCAACCACGTCAGAGGCTTTGGGCGTCTATCTATAAACTGCGAAATAACCGCAGGAGCTTACGCGCGACAGAAGACCGGACGCCATAATTTCACTGCGTTTCTTTGGAAAGCCGTAAATTAATTAGCCAGCGCCGAGCCAGGTTATTAATGCTTGAACGTGGCTTCGATTTTCTTTGCTTGTATAACAGTAACCCATCAGACTGGCCAACATAGGGCAGCCGACTACTCGGCATAGTTAAGGTCCGTTGACACGGTTAAGGGCTGCGACTGGGAATAAGTAACAAATCACGGGAGGACTCTGCCTATCTCTCTCGTACGCACGACCGCTGTAGCAACTCATAGAGCTGTTGCTTGGAGGTGCTACGAAGTTGCTGGAGGTGTCGGAGTCGAGCGGAAGTACTATTTCAAAGTAATTGTGCCTTCATCGTTCCCTCTCGAGCATACCTAGTCTCGTTCCGCTCGTTTCCTCTTGCTTCTACTCTCTGTCACTATCTCTGTCTCTCTCTCTCTCTCTCTCTCTCTCTCTCTCTCTCGCACATGCTACGAAATCACGCTTTTCGTCTCCTTTGGTACTGGACGCCATTGCTTGTCTCACCTTTTCTTTTCCTTCCCAACCTCCCAATTTCGGTAGACGTGGGCGTGACGGTCTATTAGCTGGCGAAAGTAAAAATTCCAAATTTTTTAATAGGGATAAGGTCTGATATATGGCTTTGAGAACACTTATAAAATCAACGGGTTGGTCGTTATTACGTGAAATATATGAGAACGAATAATCGAGTAGGTTTTTATTTTTCTATATCGAATGAGATCGAAGATCGATAGGATCGTTGAACGTTCTTGAAAATACAAGAGAATCGTCACGCATGCTTCTTGACGAGTTAATTTTTTATGCTTGTTTTATGGAACGAATGAAATTATTGGTACCGAGTGAATGGAGCTTCAGGGAGCAAAAAAAGTTTGATAATGAATTATGAATTTCCCGATGACCCAGTTTCGTTTTAAGAATGAACATTGTCGCACGGTAAGAGCCATTGGATATTGTGGGACGCGCGGAGGGTGGTCCGTGATAAAAATCAATATGGCTCCTCGCGACAGGTTCGAGTATCGACAAATTGCCAGCCGAGTGTCGACGGACACGTCCGAGGTCTTTATTTCTGACTTCGGACGAGGAGGAAGTTGTCTTTTTACGTGAACAAGAGAAAAGAGTAATAAAGACAGCAAACGGGAAAGAGACAGCATAAAGAAAGAGTATGGAAATACAGAAAAGAAGTCGCTTGGTTATGTCTCAAGGAGTGAATGGAAGATGACTAAAGCGGGAGCTAATTATAATTTCCATGCTGATGGGTCGGAGCGATAATACCGCCGAGAATTCATAGGCGGAGCCACAGGGTTTCAATAAATCTCCCGAATCGTTTATCGGCGCGGTCTAATCGCGTCCGCAGGTAATGGAGACTTTCTAATAATCCCTTTTCGCTTTCGTTTTCTTTTTTTTTTTCAAATTATTCTACGGCGAGGAAGAGACAGAGACGGAAAAAAAGGCTTTAAACAGCTTTCAAGTATGTTTTCGAGGCTGGGCAAGTGGCGAGGTGGACGAACGGTTCAACGTACCACGTAAATGCAACTAGAGAGCAGCACCGGTCGGCCGAATAAGAAATCCTTGCATTTGCATAGGTCGCTTAATACTGCAAGCTAACGAGGCATACTTGTTATTAAAATACAGAGAAGATTTCCACCCCCGCCCCCACACCCCCTATAGTCACTTCCCTCTTTTTCTCTCGCGCACAAACTCCATGCAAATGACAACACCGTGTATCTCTGTCATTATTTTTTGTTCGGACTAACCTAACCTAACTTACTTTAATTATACCTCCAACTACCCTCACCACTCATATTTCTTTTTACAAGTCCATCCCCTTTATTTTATTTAAAATCATTCGTTCAATTCACTCTCTATCTCTCTTTCTCTTACGACGCGGTTTAATCATTTTATTTTAAACCAATAATACTTTAACGAAGCGTATTACATAACCGCCACCCCCATTCGACATACGAATTTCCTATATCGATATATAGTTGCGATATATACAAAGTGCAGTCTACAATGCATAAGCGAGCTATGGTATAGCTTATGGGAGTTTCGAAGAGGGCGTACAAAGTTGTAATTACTTGGTGAGTGGGAGAGAGAAGGAAAACGAAAGAGGAAGTTTGTTATATTTGATTATACCGTGTACTATACTAGATACATATATACAGTTACCAGACACTTCGGATAAGACGAAGACAAATAGTATTGACCCGTCGGATGAATGTTAGTGACTTTGTTAATGATGAAGTTTACGCAAAAAAAAAGCTATTAAATCGAATTCTAGCAGTAATAAGCTACGATTAATGTACGCGTATATCGTGTTTGTCATATCAATTTTAAATCTTGATATTTATGGCCGCTATATCTATTCCACGAGATCTCAAGAGAGAAGTATGAGTGGGCGCTTTGGTTCGCGTAAGATCCATATAGCCCAACTGCATAGCCAACGTCCAGATTTAACTTGGGTTGATTTCTCTTCCCCCTTTTTTTTTTCTTCTTTTTGCGTAACGCACGAATAACGCGCAACGTGGGTATATTTTTAGTGCGCTCTCGCGTATGAATTTACATTTTTACCCAGTCCCGACATTTTTATCTCCAAAATCATCCTTTGAATTCTCGTTGCGAAAGGAATGAATCAGTCTTTCCTTTATTTTTTAAAGAGAAACATATATACATATATATATATACATACACACACACGTACCATTAAAGTCGTACTTTATGCCATCAGTGAATTTTAATTAAGTCAATATCCACGTATAAGACAATTTTCCTGATTATCGTGAAGAGTCATACAAATATTTATACGTATACGTGTGCCTAAAGCATGGACCGCGTAGATGCCGGAGGAAAAAAGACAAAAAAAAAAGGTAAAAGAGGCGAAAAATAACGGGAGAAAGAGAAGAGAAAGAGACGACGAAAAGGAGTAGCGGAACGCGATACGAGGGGGCGGACGGTAAAAAAAAGGCGAAAAGGACTCGAGCGTCGCGAATTATTTTCCGCCCCAATTACTTTAAATAATTTGCACGGCTTAATCGGATCGAGTTTCTCCTTTTCTTTTTCCTATCTCTCTCTCTCTTACACTTTGATTATTCCACCCTCACTCGGTCTCTTTCTTTCCCTCTCTTTCATCGTACCCTACAACGTGGAGAAGCCTCGTCGGACAGGCTAACCCGATTACACGGCATTTTTGCCGAGGGTGGTATTTCCAACCAAAGAAAACTTCAATGCTCAACCTGATCTCCAAGTGTAACGGAACGATTTTCATAAAACGGAACTCGTCGTTAACGTCAAAGCATTAGAATACAGCCCTTCGCGATTCTGCGTAAAACACGCTTTGCGTCTTATTTATCTTTATTTATATATTTTCATTCTTCCACAATTTTTTTTTACCGCTGCTTCTTCAAAGTTACGACAATACATTATTCTCTTGGCGTCTTGGTTAATGATTGTTGTTTTTTTTTTTTTTTTTCTTTTTTCGAAGTATGTCGGGAGTGTCAACACGAGAACATTGCCTCCGGTTTATAATTTCATCGAATGAATTGGCCACTTGAGCCTAGATTGGCAGCACAGAGGGCGACCCACTCTATTGGCGGTGGTCCGCTTGATTTGTAAATTACATTCAATCGTCAGTTACGTCTTCCAGCCTCTTTACCATCAACGTTTAGTTGACTATATACATACATACATACATATATATATATATATATATATGTATATAGCTCCCACTCAGTTTCGGGGTTTTCTGTTTGTCTCTTGGACAATGCGACCTCGTTTAGGGTACTCTTGAAGTGGCCCTAATGGACTCTGAAAAATGATCCCATCCTATACTGTTTATGACTGATATGACCAACCATGCTACGTATACAGGACAATGATATAACGTAGGCATATGGGAGTCAGAGCAACTGCTGGCAATATTTAAAGTGAATTAGGAGGGAAGGATGTAAGGAAACAAATTTTAATGCAAACAAAAATGTCACTGTATATATAAAATAATGAATCGAAACCATGTTCCTCTGGATATTATGGATTTTTCATAAAATTCATTAGAATTGCATTTACTTAATGAACCTGCCGGTTTTATCGTCGTGTTTTGTCAACATTTTGAAGCGCCCTTTGTTACAGAAAAAAATGAAGAACCCTGGAGATATATGCTCGGGGTTGGGATATAAAGATGGAGCTGCTGGTACAAGCTAACAAGGGGTATGAAGTGGCAGATCGAAATTCAAGTGCTTCAATGTCTGACAGTCTTCGTGTTTTTATTTAATATTGCGATCGACATTATATGAAAAAGTAATATTGGCTCGCGATCGACGCGACGCGCAGACTTCTTCGTCTTTTTTTTTCTTATCCTGCTGAAATATTCATCCGAGCAAATTGCCTGTCGTCATCTTTTTTTTTTTTCCATTTAGTCAACGATCAGCCATCAACCCCTAAATTTACAGTTTCACAATGTACCCTTAATGATAAATATTTGTCCAATTTTCAATGAGTAATTGATACTCAATTTTGAATAATTTTTTTTTCTCTATATAATACTTAAATTTCATAAGGATCCTTCGTTTATCCGTATAACCAGTAAAATTACGTAAAACGAGATTATCATTATTATATTGTAGGAACGAATGCGTGTGCGTGGACGTATGAATGTGTAGGTGCGTGTGCGCGTGGATGGATGTGTATATTTATTTGACGGCAGGGACGAAATAAGCCAGTCGAATACGAATAGATAAGGCGATCACAAATATAGAGATATATATAGATTCTACTTTTCGCTCCTTTCAAACTACCATCTACTAATCCCACAATATGTACTTATTAATTTAACGATCAAACTCAACGTAATATTGATATATTCAAGTCGATAATAATAATGACAACCGTATGAAATTAGCATACGTCACATTCGACGTCCTTTCCTTGATTAGGTCGGAAGCGTCGCGACGCCAGATCGAGAAATAATTAATGACGCGTCACTCCCAGCCGAATAATCCATTTAACATGTTGAATTCAATAAAAGATTCAGCGCGTCAAGAAATCACAAAGGGTCTGACGATTCCCGTGCATCAACTACTGACAAGATAAAAGTTCAATGAACTCGCGCACGTTATCATCTTAAACATAAAAATTTGCTGAAAAATAAAAAAGAATCCAGAACAAAGTCCCATCTACGTGAAGTAAGTACAGGAAGAAGAAGAGGAAGAGGAAGAGGAAGATGAAGAAGCCAGAAAGACAAGGAAGTAGCGGGTGACTGGCTGGCGACTTACTGATTGAGTGGCTGGCTGACGGTAGGCTGCGAAAGAAAAAGGATATAGCCAGAGGGCATTTTATCGATAAAAATGGAGGACGTATAGTCCACGCTGGAGGATGGGATTCGGCTAACGAAGCCACTTTCCCGAAAAAACGAGGGTCCAAAAGAATAATCGATCATGATTACGTGTTGGACGAAGAAAAAAGAAAAAAGAAAAAAGAAAGAAAGAAATTTTACGAGTAATTTCTCACACCGTCTTATAGCGCGAAATTG
>JARPRG010000626.1:224091-250739 GCA_031001745.1 Hartigia nigra | reverse complement strand
TCGCTAATGGAGTCCCCACCACTTCCCCATCGCCCTTCTTCTTCCGTCATTACATTTCTTTTCTCTCTCTCTCTCTCCTTCGCTCCTCTTGTATCCCCATGTCACTCGTCTCTGGTTTCCTACCACTCTCTATCTCTCTCGCTCAATTCTCAATACTCGATGCTCAATTCTCCACTTTCACTTTTTCCGACCACTCATCCACCCCCGTCCCACCCCCTTTCGCAAGAGGGTTGGCTAATGTACCGAAATTATCATTCACGCGATAATTCGTTCGATCGGCATCTTCCAGAGTGCCTCCCACCTACAGCGATCGTAGGTACTATAAAAAAAGCTTAGCCCACTCTCAATACAGGCGTCGGTTCTTTTAGCCAGAACTTGTGTCTCTTTTGCTCTCACGACTCTGTCGACTCTTCGTCACTTTCGAAACCTCAATCACACGACCGAGAGGGACACTCCACTTCACCGTGAAAGGGAAGAACACTTTCGATCGAGTGGATTCGATTCTATTTTAAAAGGCCATTTTCTTACCGTCGTGCCAACGAGCTGGACGCAACGTTCGAGCAATATTGCGAGGGGCCTAAGGGTGGGGGGTGAAGGCCTCTACCAGCCTGACTATTCTTCAAGTTTCACGAAATGCAAAGGAGAAAGTGGTGAACTAAGAAATATTGAGAGAGAGAGAGAGAGAGAGAGAGAAAGAGGAAAGTGGGTATTACGTAAGGGTGGAGAAGGTTGGACGATAAAAGATGGTGGCAAACTGAGAAACGGAACGAGGGTATAAAATAGACATAAAGCAGAGCCGAGTGTTGCTTACACGGCCACATTCCATTTTCTGGTAGCTATGTGGATTGCGAGGGGGTGGCTCTCCGTAGACGCGGTTCTCTCGATAGGACGTACGAAAAGAAAAAAACAAAAAAAAAAGAAAAAAGAGTAGAGGGGGAGAAAACGAAAAAACAAAATTCCACCCTATGCCTATACGACTTAATTTAAGTCTCGCTGCTCGCGCTATCGTTTACGTTTACGATGTTTTCTCAGGACAAGCCTGCCAAAATATTCTTTACCACGAATGAGAAATACTTTTCGCGCCGCGGTTGGATGTTTATGTCTATACATATATATAGGGATACATCGTCACTGTCAAAATGCCAGAGCGCCAATTGGCTGGTTATTGTAAAGGAAAGTTGGAGGGGGGGGCGGGGGGTCCGACGATCAGAGAGAAGCAGTACAAATAAAAAAAAAATTAAATCTGATAGCTGAGTCTTAAGTAGAGTCCTCCCTGCCTCCCAAGTAATTTTATTTCTGAAGATTCATCTGACGTAGGCTGGGTAGGGAACGTCGGGGAGGGCAAAGACTATGACCACTCGTAAACGTTATTTACGTTGTCGTTCTTTGAAATAATTTAATTACTATTGTGATTGCGTCACGGGCTTAACGACACCGTCACTGCTGGTACTTCAAAGTTTTTCTGCCTTGCCATCCCATGGCGCTATGAGTTTCCAGAGCTGTATTATATTCTTATTCTGTAAGTCATCGAACTACGTGCGCGTAACAGTGGTTCACTGGACTTTTGGTTGACTATTAAAGGAAAAAAAAAAAAAAAAAAATGTAGAATCGACCACCATTATAAAGTCAATCCTCGAGAGATTTTATCGACGCCGATCCCCTGACGCAGAGAGTAAAAGAAACCTGTTTCATTCGTGCGACCGTAGAATGTAGATGAACGATACGGATAACAGTCTTTTCCTTTATCAATTACCACTATCGCATTGGTCGTACACGCACTGGCATTCCACAATGTCACCTATGGATCCCCCCCCCCCCCCCCCTAAAAAAAAAACAAAAACCTAACAGGATCAAGATCTCAGACTTGTTGGTCGCTTTTTATTCTACGGTTTTATATATAATAATAAGCCGTACGTATTGTGGCGGTTTGTCTTCGGGGGAGGGCTGAACACGAGCCGAGATAATCATCTGTACCATTGTCATTTGTCTGCCTTTGAAATTCATTGGATATCACAGATTAAAAAAAAAGGAAGAAAAAAATTAAAAAAAAAAAAGCAGTAAAATAAATGAAAACCTTCCCTCGAGACGATTGGTTGTTTAGACGATTGTGAACGTGCCTTTATCAAACGTATAGGTTGCTTCGCGGCAAGCTTTAAAACCGTCAAGTCGTTAAACCGTTAAGGTTTTCATTATCGTCGCTCTCTCCCACCCCCACTCACCTTTAAAAGGGGTTGCGTTTCGTCCTAGGGGTAAACGATGCTAAAGGCTTGTTTCTATCCGTCGAAGGGAAATAAACTCTTACAGTTCCAGGTTGATTAAACTTTTTACTACGAACTTAGGTCCACCTTCATCTCCTTCATCCCCCCCCCCCCCCCACACCCACTGCCCATCTTTCCGCGTTGCGTAACACCTGGTCCATCCGTGTCGTATGCCTTCTTCTGCAATTAACACGATATTCCAGCGTCATCTTGTATTACTGCCTATTTAATCGCCACTCGTCAACCCTTATTTTCACCCCCGATGGTGATACTCATATTACCCCCTTACCCCCCCCCCCCCCCCCTCACCACCGACGAGCATTCCGACGACAAGCGGCACGTTCAGTGATTTGTCTTGTACTCAGCATCGCGTGGATGAAAATGCGGCATCAGGACGTTCCTCATGTTGAACCAAGAAATTTCCAGGGTTCCTCAAACATATATATATATATATAGAGAGAGAGAGAGAGAGAGAAAAAGACAATGGAAAGCAAGCTGTGGGAAACAGGACGGAGAACTTGAGTCAGCACGCCAGATGTAACGCAGGCGGTATTATCGGGTAACACTTGACTTCACGATGGAAACAGGAACAGGAAGTCGGGGGTGTCGGTTCTTGAAACTGGCGGAGTCAGGAAGTTTCGTCCTGGTTTAAGCAGACAGGACCATTGGAGCCGTAGATATCTGTCGAGAGTATTTTTTGTCTTCTTTGCCTTTACTTTTCCGATTTTTTTCATCCCCACCATTTGGTCCCCCCTTACTTCGTTCCCACCACCCCCCCTCTTATACACCCTAGGGAACTGTTTCCGTCGGCGTGTCACTGGAATCGTTTCGAAAACACCAAAGGGACCGACGGGCGATTTATCTCTCCAAGTATTTTCGAATTTCTTCGAGGCTTGGATACTCGGGCTGCTACCAATAGCCACGGACGTGCAATTTTCCCGGAAGCCACGTTTCCTGCGGGAAATACACGAACGGGATGGAGACGTGGTCTCTTGGTGCAACCGAGAGGATTTCCGGTCAAAGGGACCAACGGAGACGCTAATTACAGAGGACACGAGAAGATACGTGTATAGTACCTGCAACAGGACACACCGGAAATACTTGATCAAATTAACTCCTTTGGAGTGCAAAATAAATAAATATATATATACACTCTCAGTAATTATTTATCCCTAACCTAACCATCAAAGAATCTACGATCAGTCTTTTAATAAATTCGAAGTTCAATTGTCACTTATCGATTTACCCCTTTCGAGCCCAAACAAAACTTTCCGCATATAGACCGTCAATAATTATCAATAAAGTTATCTACAAATCCAGCATCCCAAATAAATTCAAACATCAATGACGCATCGGATAACTCGGCGCGGATCAACAAATCTAAATAACAACCCACCGATTGTGCAACGGCCGCAAAAATAAGGGTGGATGAAATTGAAATAAAAAATACATATATATATATATATATATATACAGTCCCGTAATCCCAACCCCTTCTACGCATTACTTATCCAGTTGACAAATTAGTTTCCGCCAAGTGTAGCAATACCAAGTGTCACGTGTGGGAGATCGAGTAGGCGCCTAAACTAGTTTAATAAGATTCGCCATGGGGTAGTTATGGTTCTGCTACCTCCGTATTATCCATAGGACATGTGCACAGTGGTACCAACCTCCCCCCCCGATGCATTTCTATAGGCAACATGGGGTGTGCAGGATCGTATGACAAGGTGTGCCCATGACATGAAATCAATGCACGTTCGGGTATAGTGAGAAATCAAAGCATCGTGAATATATATATAGAATTCCATATACCTATACACATATGTAAATATATATATATATATATATATAGGCGCATAGGCGCATAGATACATACGTATCATACCTAGAATTCTCTAGTGACGCACATGTGTATCTTTGGTGAGTCTTGCTAGGAGAGGACTGTACTATTGTTATTATACCATGAATAGACAGGCTGCAAGCAATGCACACTGTGATCGTATCACCTGTAACGATACAAGCTATTGCGCAAACAAGGTGAAACCGAAAACAATGAGTAAACAGGTAAGTATACACGTATAACAAATAGGATCAGTAATATCTGACATATATACGAAATATATATATATATACATATATACACACACATACTATGTATGCGTACATCGTATTGGATGCCGAATCGAGAATGCGTATCCGACCTACAATTTCAAAACGTGGGATGGTTTCGATTATTACTAAACCTCTCCCGCCCACCCGCCCAACCAACCCAATCCTGCCCTTTGACCCATGAAATTAATCGTGGCACGTATCGGGCTTCCCTGTGTGATTACTTCAGGTTATTTTGGGATACTCCAAAAGTGCCCGGCGAAAAGTTTCCACTTATATTAGCTTCGCTCTTTCCTTTCCCTCCCCGTCGCCTCGTCGTCAGACGGCAAACTTTATCCTCTGGGTAAAAGTTTTTTGACGCTACAGGGTCGAATTCGCATCCCTGTCGGATGAGAAAATGGTTGCTACAGGGGACACGGGCGTATAATAACGCGTTACTGCTATATTATGTTATTCTTTCTTCTTCTTTTTTTATGTCAAGAAATACATACGAGAATTTAGTGATTCTTTTGAGGATTAATTAACTTTTTGTGATTAGGAAGGATTGTGGGTATCGTAATTGTGGTTAGTGGGTTTTTTTTTTTTTGGATTCTACTCACCAACCATTTTCTTCGCTTTTATTTGATTTTCGAGACTAAGATTAGAATTGGTAATCCTGATGGTGCGTTTTGGGTGCTCACAGGGTGAAACGGCTGGGCAATTGTTAATATCCAAACAGACGGGGATCCTTTCGAAGGATTTTCCTACTCCCAGGAGGACAGGACCGTAATTTCAGGATATTACGCATTCCCTCTATGGTGGATTTTAGATTTAAAAAATCCCGCCCCAGCCTCCCCGTTCTTCCTCACTCTAGTCACGTGAAAGCCACCACGAGGGCAAATCTTTATTTATGAACTACCCCGTACGTACGTTTTCATATTTTCGTCTAAATACAATTCATTGATTAATTTTATAATGTCTACCCTTAATCAACGTCGTGCCTGAATATAGCATTAAAAGAAACGTCACTTTGATCGTGAGAAAAAAAAAAAAACGACAAAAAGTCAATTAATCGAACGAATTGAATTTTCATATGGCGACAAATAAATCTTCGATAATTAGAAATACATCAATAGCTATTCTAGTATCGTTATTTTCTACGTATTGGCTTTGGGGTTGAATTTCGAGGAGTGGTTTTTCTAGGGACCAGAGTGCCTGTCAGGGCCACGTGCTTCACGATCCTCTCCCACGTCACAGCCATATACGTATGCTTACACACGTGAGCACGTATGATATTCTCTCTCTCTCTCTCTCTCTCTCTCTCTCTCTTCATATCACTCTACCTCTCTCTTCCCTTGATCAACTATAGCTATACACGTAGACAGACAGCATCAGAGTATCCAGCAGAGAGTACTGTACTGTTTGCAGTATAAACAGTTTAACGGAATTGCTAGCGAAGAAAAATAGAGCGTGAGAATGAGCTTCGCCATTTTTGTTTACTCGCAATTACGTTACCAGAAGAGAATGAACGTATTCCTCCCCTTCCTTCCAATATACGACGTACGTATGGCTATAGTGTATATAGATACTTTGCTTGGCTATCGTACCGTGATTGACATATATCGTTAATCGGCTTCTCAAAATAATCCCTCCTTTCACCCTATTTCCCTCGTACTGTTATTTCAACCCTAACGAATTCAATTGCCAGCAACCCACAATACTTCAGATTCGTACGTCACAGTGACAGTTCCATGCGTCAACGTTCGCGCTGTTTAAACGTTGACAATGCTGTTTCTCCTGGTGGTCTTTATTTGTCTTTATCTTTTTTTTTTTACCTTGTTTGTATATCTGTTTGCCGGTCTAGATATGGAGTACCTACCAGTGCGTTTACATAACCTTTTTTACGTGTTGAACTGTCACGCACGTTTGCACGTGAATAGGTAATACTCGTGATGTATATGTATATATATATATATATATATATATATATATATATATATATATACTGTTGCAGTGGGTCACGTACCTGAAACAGAAAAGGAAATTTCCAGGTGAGCATAAATGTAGGAAAAAAAAGTTAAACAAAAAAATAAAAAAGATCAAGTTCCTTAGAGGCTTATTTTTTTCATCCCCATACAAAGAAAAGTTCTCTAACAGATATACTTGCGATGAAAGAAGACGAGGGTTGGAAATCGAGCTAACTAGAAAACGAAAGGGGTGAAAAAGTAGGGTAAAGGATCTTTACTACTACTCTGAGCGCAGGTTATAATCCTTTGGTTAAAATCGCAAGTGCCTATTCGATGCGTTTACTGTTTAATCCCAAGGCAAATTATTCGAGGGGTTGTTTCTTATCTTGGTACTGATGCCTACTGATTTCGAGTAAAGGAATCGAATGAAAGAAGGGGATGGTTGGAGCGGGCGGTTGGGCCGGCGGGGGAGGGGGGGGGGTGGTTATAAGGATAAGGATGAACCCAAGATAGGATCCGGGTAGATCGTAAATACTTTTGGCAAAAGTGTACAGAGATGGCGCAGCAAAGAGAGGAGAGGTGGATGGAGGAGAGAGTTAAAGAAGCAAAGTAGAAGTTTCCAGATGGGGATAAAGTGCACAAAGAAGTAGAATAAGATAAAGAAGAGGAGAACGAGGGATGAAATGTGGACGTCGAGGATGGATCCTCTGGATCCAAAAGCAAGCTCATCAAGAGGATTATAAGTTCCTCGTTGATTCGTTGCCGTGGTAAACTCTCCCCCTCCACACCCCTCCGCCCCTGCTTCAATGTAGCACCATTTCGCATCAACCCTTTCGCTATCATCGAGTGGCAGCAACCCCTTTTCGGATTACGATCTTGCGCCGCCCGTTCGACCAAAAATTACTGCACATTGTGTTTCGCCATGGCGACGAGGATTGGGATTAGACGAACCACCCGACTCTATGGGGGCGTATATAGAGCTAAACAAACGGTTACAACCCTTTACGTTATTTATAACGTCAATTATTCGTAACGTTGCTTAAGGGATGTTGATATTATAAAAAATAAAGAAATTGTTTTTCTTTTTAAATAAAACATTGAAAATTGTGATTTTACCGATTTTACAGTCAGTCCGTATCTTCGACTTTCCGTATCCACTTGAACTGTAGGGTGTATGCCAGAGAGGGTGGGTGAGTGGTGTGTACCAGGGGTCGGAGGACGGGTTGGGTGGTAAGCAGTAAGAGGGATTGTGCAGGAGGTAAAAGAAGGACAGAAACGGTACTAGCTGATGCTTTGTGCTAATCTTAATACCAGCAGAGCAAAGCTGAGCCACTCCGAACCACTCAGAAACAACCCCCTAGGCTTCCCTTACGTTAGCCCAAGTACGCTACGAACCCATACCTCCCTTTTTTTTATATTATTTTCCCTCTTCATCCTCCATTTCGAATATACCTACCGACGTGTACGAGACCTCTGGTCCGTCACCGATTTGACCCTTTGAACTTCAAACGTTTCAACCCCCTACCACCACCACGTTCTCATACATGTCAATGGTGAACGAGGATCATTTCATTGAGAAAAGGACGTTTATCCTTGCATCTATCTAAGGGGATTAGAGTAGTGGTTAGGTATAGGGTGTGTAGGCCATAGAAAATTCAAGATATATAGATAATCATCCCTTTTAACCTGTGAGATGTAGTAACCTCCTCCTCCTCCCCCCCAGTCCCACCCGTCCTCTCTTCAGCGCAGAGTGTGGGATCCCGAGTAAAGTTGGCACTGAAATCCAATTAATTCAGCCTCGGCCGTAGACAATGCCAGGCGCCATCTTGATTTGAAAATCTAATTTAGCCGGTCTTTATTTATGATAACGCCAAGCTACTCATTGTGCAGCTTACGAGGGTTCGATAAAGAGGAGGATGACGTCCTGATGTCAGGTCCAGGACGAGAAATCCTGCCTCTCAAGTCAGGACTCCTGTATGCTGCTTGATTCTCCTTTGGGTTATGTCTTTGTCGTGTGTCTTTCTCTCTCTCTGGCTATCTCTACTTTTATTATCTCTCTCCTATCGTATTCTGCTGGTAGGATCGCTTTCATTAACATTCGCTCAATTAAGCGATCCTCCTCGAACGCCGTCAATGGCCCCCTGACAAAACAAATCAGCATAGCTTGAAATTGATTTCTATCAATTTCCCAGAATTCCAATGGAATCCTGAGTTCGATGCACCGAGATGCACTATGGCGTAAAAATGCAACAGAGCTTAAGTACACGTGTGCGCTGGACTCTTGGGATGACACGGAGTTCCTTGGATGCACTTTCTACAAAGTAACTAAGAAGGAGAGCAGAAAAGATTGTGGAAGAAAGTAAAAGTGTTATTGAGATCTACGTACGATACCTTGTCAGTAAGGATCGCGGTAGGCGTCGCGACGCTTTTTAAAAAATTATCCTCGATAAGCGACGATCGGTAGCGCCTCTCCCGTATAAACCAGTCAACGTAAATATTATTTCGGTTTACGGTTAGACACATAGCCGAAGGATCGATCGGAAATTGAGTATCGCGATTTTTCTAGAGACAGGTAAAAAAAAAGGGAAGAATAATATAAAATAAATGTGAAAAAAAAAGGAACGAGCGTGCGTAAAAATTCCAATACGATTTTATACATAGCATTTTTTATGTGTGTGTGTGTGTGTGTATATATATATATATCGGCAAATCCCGTTCCTGTCATTTACGTTTTACCGTGCTCAACGTAGCGTGCTGTGTTTCGCGGGCAAAAATATAATATTTCCCGATGACAGAGCCGTGTAAAATACATGTTACCCGTTATCTTTCTCTCATTCACGTCTATCCGTATACCACTTTCTCTTTCTCTCTCCTTTGCAGCACCTCGGGGTCCCGTGGCAGATGTTATGGACGCGTGAGTGGCGTTGAATCATAGATTCGTAGATTACAGGCCGCGCGGAATAAGACAGCTAAAGAGAGAGAGAGAGAGAGAAGGACTTTTTAAACGAAAGAAAAGGAGGCGAGAGACTGCCGTAAAAAAAGAAGAGAAGCAAACAGAAAAAAAAGATAATAAAAGTGTAAAAGGAAAAGTAAAGAAAGGGAAGATATAGTAGAAGGAAAGGCTTCTCTTGGAAAATCCAACTCGCAAACCCGGCATCCCCTTCTACTCGTACTGTATGCTTGGAGTGGGGGTCACTCTGGGAAATAGAGAGGATGGACGGGGTTGGAGGTTAGGGGTTGGGGGTTGCACTTGGAGTGGCGTAGGTAAAAGCACGGGCCAAAGGAAAACTCATGTATGGACGACAAGAGAGACTTCGGGCTCTGTAATCTCGTTATTCTGGTGACGGGCGAGGGGTTGGGAGAAGAGAGGAGGCGTCGCGACGCCTCTTGTCCAGCAACGTCCAGTCGTGGCCTTCCGTATGGATTCTCGCAATCACAGCCAGTTTATATCGCGAGTACAATCGTAAGCCAAGTCGGTGGACAAGTTTTTCGAGGCGACAGGTGCGCCACCACGAATTGCGGCTAAAACTCGTACTCCTCTTGATTACCAAAGGACTGAAACTACGTCACTTCTACTTGCAGCTACATTCACCTGACTTTTTTTTTTCTTCCCTTTAAGCTCTTTCATCTCACGCTTTACGCTCTTTTCATACCATTTTATTTTCTCTCCTGTCTCTTGCTGCAACTTTAACCGACCAATAACAAGGGCAATGACGTTTACGCTAAATTGACTCTTCCCTTTACACAGCATCCAATTTTTTCTTTTACCCTTTCTAATTACCTTTTCGCGCGACGTCACCGTCACTTAGTCGCGTTACTGGATAGTGATCCAACAAGAGGATCCTACCCGTGGGATCATCATTGGTCTTAGGATGCAAAGAAAAATTTATTCGCAAAAAAAAAAATATTTACATTTTCATACTGATACTGTGGACGACGATGCCAGACAGAAAAGGTGAGGGGGCGGGGGGGGGGGGACGACGACAGTGAGAGAGGGAGAGAGATAGCACGTCACCACGGAGGATAGAATTGCGGTGGTCATTGCCGTGCGCAGCCGGCAAATTGCCTAAATTATCGTCGGAATAATTTCACGGTAAATCTAGAGCGCCATAAATATCGATCTGTTTCCGACATCTGTCACCGGTTTACACTACGAATTATCCTAATAGATATTAACGCTATTTACCGCGTTACGTATAGGCTGGCGGAACGATAAAATGGATGAAAAATGCGAGAACGAAAAAGTCAAGTCTAAAAGAAACCAGACGGACAGTGGTGCCAACTGTACATTTAATAATACCATTATGACAGTGCTGACAATTTTAGAAGTGTGAATTTGTGACGTCAGGGTGCCTTGAGCAAGTTGGCTAGAGACTTTTGAAGTGTGATGAACGTTTCTATCCCCTCCCCCACCCCGCCCCCCCCCAACTGCTCCTTTCTTTAAATTTCTCCATCCTTTTCGGTTTCGTTACGTTGGCAATGGATCGCCTCTCGCTTGTATTTCGAGATGCGACGATTAATTCTAGGCGGGAACGAGCCGACGACGGGCGTCCCGACGGAAGCGGGGCGGCGACGTTGACGTCGCGACGCCTTGATGGCCGCCATGCGACGACAGGACTACTCTCTCTGGTGCAGGCAGTTGATTAAAAATGTCGATGAGAGACAAGGGGTGGAAAAGGGGGGGCACTACTTCGAGTTATTTATTCGACAGCCTTACGAATCGCTTTGACGATAAAGCACCAATTAAGGGTTTCTTTTTTTATTATTTTGTTACTCTTTATTTATCTTATTAATCTCACTTGAAACATGGAAGAGTGATTTATGCGGGGAGCATAATGCCATTCCTTGTGTTCGCTTTGATTATTTAGTCTATGATTTTTATATTGAACGTGCATGATACAGTGACTAGATTTTTGGATCGGTAGAAAAAAAAGTAAAAAACAAAAAAACATTTTTTCCGGAATTATATTTATATTTTAATAATTCGGACTTTTGGTAATTTGTCTTGCAGATAAATCGAGATACTATAGGGGAGGGAGGGCGGTTTGTTTTTGGAGAAAAAAGGGGTTGGCAATCTGTATCGGTAACCAAGGATTACTAAAGGTAGTGAGTGGGGGTCTCGCAGAAGGGTTCAACGTCTGTGAAACGGGGAGATTGAGTATTGGAGGTTATGCAGAGGGGTCGATGAAAATAGGGGTGGCTCAAGAGAGAAACCAGTGTATACGTTCATCGAAGGAGGGAGTGCAATTTTACGGGACCGGTACTGAATGCACATCCTGTGCAACCCTGGTAAAAGCCTCCGCTACAAGGGTATACAACGCACTTACCCCCTCGAGCGACCCTTTTTCTTTTTCATCCCCTCTGTCTCGCTCTACTCTCTCTTCGACTCCATCTATTCACCACTCAACACGCTTTACTCTCTCACTCGCCACTAACTTCCCCCACCCCCCCCATTCCTCACACTCCTCAACGAAGCCACCCTGTTGCATGTGCACACGGTGCACCCGCCCATTTCTCTTGTCGATAAATATGAGAGTTAGGAAAGGAAAAAGAAAAAACAAAAAAAAATCACCCTCGCCACTTTTGTCACGATTTCGTTAGCGCTTTAATGGAGAGCGTTTTTAAGTTACTTCGTTTCGTCAAGAATTTTCATCGTTGCTCCCGCACCTCAAGATTTTAATGGACCACTCAGTAGATGCTGTCTTTATGATAACAATTTTTCGACAATATTTTTTTTTCATCGAATTAAATAGTCATTTTAATTAATTAAATCACACACACATATACATATATATATACGTATACGAACATACAATTAACAACATGACGAGCGAACTCATCAGGTACTCATTACTCGGTACTCACTAGCCATTATTAACGGAATTCAACACGTCATTCAACGCCATGGTAATTTTCTTCTGTGGTGTAGTGTGATGGGGAGTGGGTGGAGGGGAGGGGAGGGGGGGGGGGTAACTTTTGATTTCCATAAAAAATTGGGCCATCCGCGCTCAATGCTGCGGCTTATGGTTAAATTACGTTTAATTGATGCTGAGGGCTATTCAATTACGATGCTGCTCCCGTCTCGTTGATAAAGCGCAATACACAGTGCACCGTGTGTTTTACGCGTACGATGCATTCATACGATGCCGACCGCCACTCCAAAGTTTCTGCATATAAATTTTTAAGCGAGTCTCTCCACTTCGTCGCAAGTACTCGGAAGAATCCGAAAGGTCCTTACACTCGTATTCATCGTCTATTCCTTCGAATGTATTAGCTCTTATGCAAACGTAAACAATATGGCAATCGATACAATAATCTCATACGCGATGGGCGCGTAACAGTGGAGCATTGTTGTCGTATCAGAATACGTGCTTGAAATTTTTGTTTTTAATATAATTGCGTGATATTTTAAATACGTTTAACGACAAAAGGTTCGTGTCGAAGTGACGCGTAACGTGTCTCGAATATTATTACTATGAATTTCGTGTGATTTTTTTTTATATGGGAATTGAATAATTTATTCTAATAAAATATAGTCCTGCTAAGAAGGTAATCAATGATTTGAAATTATAAGTTACAAACTTTGTTTTTCTTTTTGCTTAAATTCCCATGGGTAAAGCATACGCAGAATGGAGGCAGTCTGTTTGGTTCCCTGAAAACTGCACTTCTGCATCGTGCGTTGCATCTGGAGCGCATGTGCTTCGGATACGCTCGACGGGGTGCATCGACGAAATTGTTTAGAATTTGGGTGCGGCCCTATTTTTTCCGGCTGCAGTTTCCGTTCTGTAATCGCGCTTGCGTAACGGGCCATTTTTTTCTTTAACCGTTGTACTTTCCCCTTGTAGCCCCCCCCCTCTACGGTCCCTTAGCATTCTATCTCGTTTAACGAGTATCTATGACCCGGACTATTGTTATTTTTCTTAGAGATTTATTGCGCCGCGCATGCGTAGAGCGTAGCGTAGCGTCATAAGGATCTCAAATTGCTAATCGAATCCAGGCGCTATTTTTCCCGTGTCCTGTTTGCATTTCCCAGAACAAACGTAATACGATCGCGTTCGACTGGTAGGCAAATATCGTTGGAAAAACAGAGAATTGAGTGGATAGACAAAAAAGCTGTGTATAAAGAGGGAGGAAGGGGGAAGGGGAGGGGGGGGGTGCGTGGGCGGGAGGACAGGGCATGCGACGGAGAGTGCGGTACTGCGAAAGGGTACGAAAGTATATGGAACGTAGAGCGAAAGAGAAAGAGAGAAAATTCGCATGGAGTAAAATCGAAAGGAAAAAAAGAAAAGTCAAAATTCGGAAGCGAAATTGTAGTTGGAGAAAAATAAATTTGATCCAGCAACAATGACGCTGATGTTCACTTTTTGATTTGATTTTTTTTCTCTTTCTCTCTCATTGTCCCTGGCAATTCCGTAGTCACGGTTCAATTTTTTTTTAATGGAAAAAAGTCGCAAAATATTCAGTGAATTTTTTCGGAGCGTCTACTAAGATATATCGACGGTACGGTCAATTATCGAAACTTTGTCATTAGGGGAATATTTTCAATATTCATGGAAAATTCAGATGACATTGATTGACGTATCGATGGTAGATTTAATGTTGTCTCTCGGACTGGCCTGGTGACGATAATTGATGAGTGGCCATTGAAAATATTAAGGAATGCAAGAAATAAATATACAGACTAAAAAGTGTCTGGCCTTTTTCATACACCAACAAATTCACTCTGTCTCTCTCTCTCTCTCTCTTTCTCTCTTTCAATATAACGCTTCATGGGCACTTTACGTTTTTGTCGGCTGTCAGTTCTGAGCCGTGCCAGTCTCTCGGTTTCTCGATTGCGGTTAAAAAAAGGCAACCAGAAAAAACGCGAAAAGTAGAACGATGATAAAGGTGGAAGTGGCGGCGGGGAGTGTAGCTCAACGAGAAGCGGGAGAGAGAGAGAGAGAGAGAGAGAGAGAGAGAGTAAGACCACCCAGGAGAAGTCTGTATAATGCACTCAAAGTATGCTTAGTTGCATTACTGCTTAAAAGCCTCGTCAAATGTTTGTCAGTGAAGCTCGATATTCTTCGGAGATCGTGTTATTTCGTGAAGCGTGTTAACAATAAAAAGCCGTTTTGTATAGAAGAAAAAGAAATGTTGTTTACAAGGGACCATAAAATTTCAAATGCTTCTAAAAAGACGGTAGAAAATGTCAAAAGATAAAAAAAAAGTGCATAAGTTAAATCCTACGATAATTTTTATATAAATTAAAATCCATTATCAATGTTAATTGAAAAAGCTGCAAAAACCACGTATTACGTATTAAACAATAGAATTTACTGAACGAAACCATCACGAGTTTAAGAGGAGGTACGATAAGTGCAACCGTCAACGAAACGGGTTAAGCTGGGGATGAGGGGGTGCTTGTAGAATAAATATATAAAAATATTGAAGTGACCCGCACGACGTTTTACACCCTGAAGAAAAACTACCACCCCCCCCCCCCCCCCGCGGTCGATGTTACCAAGAGAGCCTTAGAAGTTCAAGCACTCACGAGACCGAGGGGCCTGAGTAAAATGAATGGAAGGGTACCAGAGTACAGAGGAGAAGGGATGCGCATTGAAGTGGTTGAAGTGGAAGAAGTGCACTGGTGGTGGGGAGAGCACGAGTAGCGAAAGGGGTAGGTGCGTTCAACCGAAACGAAAACAAAGGGTCCATTGGTTCGGCACGAACCACGACGAGCCGGCATATGGCTGTCATTGGCCGCCAAACAAATATTCCGGTAAGCACGAGAGGCCCGGATAAAAGGTGAAAGAGCGAGTGAGACAGAGAGAGATGAGCATAATGACTAACCGAATATGAAAGAGAGAGAAGGAAAGCAAAGTGAGAAACTAGAATATGGCGACGACGAGTAGGGGGTACTCGAAAACTCAAACCAAAACCATCCCCTCCCCACGGCTCCCTTCGTGACCCTATGGTGTGATTTTGAAATCGCATTCAATTCCTACGGGACCTTCCCAAGCGTTATTGTTATGGGGTCTGAATTAATCCCATAGATTCGGTCTAGACCAACAATCGAAAGCTCACACCTCGGCCAACGAGATACCAATTGACACTCGCTCTGAATTTCCGCTCAATAAAGCCCTTCACTCCTCTCCCTCCCTCCCCGCCCCAATACTTTCCTTTACCTAGATGCAATAGCGTGTGCACTCCTACCAGATGCAATCGGATCTATACACAGACGCTCGCAGTGATCGTTATTCGGTGTCATTGACTTCATCTTTTTTTTTTGTTCAAGAATTTCTCACTATGGATTTATGCAATTTCTCGTGGCTTTTGATTGAGACAATTTTTCACTTCACCCTCGAAATTTAATCCGGTGGTTATTTACTTTTTATTTGGTGCTTTTTATTAGCATCTCTTTGTTGAAATTTCGAACTACTGTGTGGCATATTGCGTATTATATTTTTTAATAAATAAATTTTTCAATTCACAAATCGCATTTGAGTTGCGAGTTAATTATTTATTACTTTGGAATTGAAATACCAGGCGGATAAAATAGTTGGACAAAAAGTATACTGGTTTTTATGTATACAAATTATATTAAAAAAAAAAAAAAAACAATTTCAAACAATGTTTTGGCATATACGTTTGTGCAATGTATGTTACGCGAAAAAAAAAGAAAAATTTGTCTCAAAAGAGCAGTACGTAATTACACGACAATGTTCGAGATCTTCGACAGGTAAAAAAGAAGTCTTGTGAAAAGGGTCGCGTACTGTTGGCAATTTTTCCATTATAGTATGTGCGAGAGAGATAAAAGTAGATGGTTTTGGGTAAGAGGACGCGGCTCGACGCAGGGCGTCGTTGAAAAGGCCATCTATCACAGATTTCTTTATGAGAAGCACGTACCCGGATTAGAAAGGCGTACGAATAAAAAATATACCCAAATGTGCAAAGACTCTTTAAGTTTGAGCGATGGCTGTACTTCTTACGGTAATACGGCAGCCGACCATGGCGCCACGTTGACGCTATACGGTAGAAAATTAAGTGCACCTTGTATACGTAAAAAAATTATATAACAAAAGTAGAGAGAGTGAGGGAGAGAAAAAAAATTAGCTCGAAAACCCATCGGCAATCGCAGGCAACCCCCAACCTCTGGATTTTACGCTTTTCAAAGTATATACTACATTTTACCCTTAGCACTTTTAAGCATCATAAACGACTGATGCTCCAAAGGGTTGGCACATTTTTCTTCGAGGGTCTTGAGCGCGCCCCTAAAAGAAAAAGAGAGAAAGGAAAAGAGGAAGGAGGCTGACCCAGGTGAGAAGGTAAAGCCGTAAAATCGATGGTCGGCTGAGGTGGCAGATTGGTACGAATGAAAACTGCATCCTTTGCTTCGCAAGAAAATAGAGGGGTGAAATAGGCGGTGGTGGTGGTGGTGGTGGTTATCGTGCACGATTCAGCACACTCGAAATTATCTCATTATCGAGGCCATGGTAGAGCTGAGGTGCAGCGAGATGCATCAGGAACTTTTAACGAACCTGTCAAAATGGACTACGACGACGGCTAGACACTCCCCTGTTTGCCCCCTGGTTCCATCTTGTTCCCACCCACCCTACAGCTACGACAACGTCATCATCGAGGACGACGACTAGAGAATAAAGAGTCTCGATATCGCCAAGTTTTCGTACCCTTTCAGAGGAGAGGCATCCCCGAGACGGATGCTGATGCAGAAGTGGTCCAAGAGAGAATATTCTGAAGTGTTAAGGGGGTATGGGTTAAAGGGAGAACGGGGAATGGGGACGGTGGGGGTTGGTTGACTGTAAAAGTAAATGGTTAGAGAGGGAGGATAAAGTTACGGATGAGAGGGGTGGGTAGGTGGTGGGGGAGGGGTTCCGTTTCCAAGGGATGAGAAACACCCTTATTGGCGAAAAACGTACCCTAAAGCCACCTTTAACAGCGAAGCCCACTTTCCTGAGAAGTTCGCTCGAAGCTATGCTGCCAGCATTGATGGATGATTGACCTGATATCATACACGTGTTGTCCTGATAACGAGAGCATTGTGTTTTCGATATACCGTGTTTGGGGTGAGCCTCGAGCTGAGCTTTTTTTAACCCTCCATCCGTTCCCTTTAACCCCCAGACCTACTCTCATCCCTCCTTTTCCATCCTTTCCCTATCTCGCTTCACTTATGTCGGCGTGCCTATAGCTCCATATGATTTACGGAAATTTGCTAGCGGATGACAGATATCTATTGCGACGACTGCTAAACTGAAAACTTCGTTATAATGGAGTGTGGCGAGAGAATAAAAAAGCAAAGCACATTTTTTTTCATAAACGTTTCAGATACGCGATACATCCCTTTTACGATTTTTCTTTTTGGTGATATATACGAAAAAGCCGTCTAGATGATTTTTTATTTATTTTGTTTTTCATTCCAACGTGCATTTCGCTATATTATTTTTTGGGATAATTATTTTTATTCGATTATTTTGCTTATGATTTTTTTTTTGTAGTGGCTCTATGTCGATTAAAGTAATACCGTTAGTGATCATTTAAATGAAATAAAATATGGAATTCTTTTTAACCAGAATCATCATTCTCCCAGGCAAAGGAGCCGCGCGCTTAACCCGCGGCAATGTTTGCTTTTTCCAAGGCAACAATTCTAATTATTTGGCGGAAAATTCGCGGTCCGTGCTTCGCCGGGGGCAAATTTTTTGCGAAGCGATAGGATGGCTTTTCGGCGTGTCCCGAAGTAAACTTACCCGCAGGCACGGGCGTTCGTTTATTTTGGAGAAACAGAGAGAAAGAGGTTCGTTGACGTTTTTCTCTTGACTTTTCTTACAGTACGAACAAAAAAAAAAATCAGAGAGAAAAGACGATATTTACGGATCGTATAGCTACGTGGAAATCCGGTATTAGGGCTAATGCACACGAGATATAAAAAAAAAATAATAAAAAAGACAAAGAAAAGAAGAGATGAAAAGAGAAAGTAAAAAAAAAAAGGAGAATCGCCTTTTTTCAATTGAGCGCTGAGAGCAAATGCACTTCGAGCCGATAAAACGCGAGAACAAATCGAATTGCTCGAACAAAGGGCGGCTAGTCTGAAATCTGACGAGCGACGTTTAGATTCGATTACTCATTCCAGAGAACTACCTACCACTACCTCGGGCGTTTCAGGCTGTTTCACTGACTGACTGACTGACTGACTGGCAGTCTGCCCTGTTACCAAACTCCAAAATGCAAAAGGGACGAAAAGCATATCAGTGTCAAAATCCGTGTTAATCCAATGACGAAAATTTTCGCTAAAAGAAATGGCATGGGGCACCCTCGATAAAACGTAGGTAGAACTAAAGTTACTTTAAAAGCTACCCATCCCCTAAACTACCCCAAAGTATATCCCTTATAGTTTCAAAAATGTAACAAAAATGTACATGGGCATATAAAAAAAATGCAGTGTAGCAGGGGTAAGAGTAAATATCTAAAAATCATTAAGGGGCGGGAGAGGCAATCGAAGGGGATGTGTAAAATAGACTCCCGTGACCGTAGACACTATTAAACTCACTTGAGTGTCTGTCCCCTCTCTTTAATTGGAGTAAAAGGCGTACGCGCAGAGAATACAAGGTATTTAGGATGGTGCGTGTCGAAAAGCGTTAGGGGTGGGTTTTACGTAGCAACCTGGACGTAAATGCTAATTTATGCTGGCAGCCATTCAGAAGTCTTGTCCGCTTTAATCGCAGAGGGGTTACTTTGTCTGTGGCTGCTCTACCGGCCTGTCCCGTTATTCCGAGTCGGGCCGTTTCGTGTCACTTTGAATAGCGCATGATTGGCTGGTCGATGAGGCGAGCCTTTGGGGAAATAATAAAAAGAAAAAAAAAGGAGAGAAGGAAAAATAAAAAATAAAGGGAGACTGCAGCAAGGGATGTAGACAGGCGAGGCAGACAGACAGACAGAGGTACGGACAGGGAGAAAAAAAAAAGGAGATTGGCAGGGGTAGAGAAAACCCCCCTGCTGCGTTGAGGGTTACCCAGGTAACACGTAGTTTCAGCTTGTCGGTGTTTCTCAATACTCTTGCACGCGCTTCATCTCATCCCCTTGTAAAATCCCCTTCAGGTTCCGAGTAACCAATGGTAACCGTGCCGACTATGAATTCTACTTCTGACTGAGCCAGTAAACGTGCTCGATTTTCTTCGGCTTGGCAAGAAGCAGCGTGACACGTGGAGCACACGTGACACAACTTCGACACTACGTAGATATTCACTGTGGGGTATACGTCTACCTAGGTATTCCTCGTCTCTCTCTGATTTTCGATCTTCGTGATACGCCTCGTTCTACCATTCTCTTTCTGCAGTGCCGCCCTTTCTCTCTCGCACCCTCTTCAGAAATCCCTACATAACTTTCACGCCAAGAGGCAAACTTTCCTAGCGAGAAATCTTTGCCGAAGACTGACAAATCTTGATGCATTCCAAAGCATTGTCGACCTACGGTTTAAGCACTGCTCTAGTGGCGCGCTCTGGTGGCTGATTTTGACAATCAGCAAACTTATAATTAACTACTATGTTTCTTGTATCTCGTAGACGTGGTTTTGTTATGTTTTTCGATTCCCATTGGAATTTTAAATGTGGTGTTGCCAAAATTTACGTACGAAAAATTGGCGGGAGTTTCACATTTTTTTAAAATAATACTACAGATATGACTTTAATTACACAGTGTTCGATTGACTGTTCACGTCCAGACTATTAACACGTCATTTTTTATACGATCTAATTCGTATTTTACTTTTTTTTTTTTAATTAAATTTTAACTCCAAAGAGTCGTCAGAGAACGCGGCATTATCAGCAGTACAAAATGGAGAATCAGTATAATCAAATTTGATTGATTCGAAATTGGCAAAAGCTTTTCATCCATATCGTACTTCAATATTGGTAACACTGCTGCTGTATAACGAAGCGTAACGCTCTGGGATTATAATGTTGTCGACGTAATGTCGGCCATCTATCTGGATCCAGCATGCTGGCGTGCCGGATGGTTAATTTCGTGGTGAATTCGAGTTCGTGTTCCACTTCACGCAGTTTCGGATTACCGTGGATACTTCTGGTAATCGTATAATTACTTACATGAATCATCCCTCCCGCATCTTTTCATTTAGACAAATTATCATCGTTATATACTAAAGCAAAAAAAAAAATAGATTAATTATTCCATTGGCCTCGATAAAACCAAGGTATACTAAAAAGTAAGGTTTTTCAATTTTCCCGCCAAATATATTTATCATGAATTTTCTATTTTTTTTTTTTACACAATTTTTTTCTGAATCAACCACATAAAAGCACGATCCAACGTCTTTACGACATATTCAAAATTTGATAAGGTATGATAAGGTTTTGAAAAAATTTCAAGTCCGATTTCTTTATCGCGAAACAGTTTAAGACTTTTAAGGGTGCATGCGTATGTGTTTTTTTTTTTTCAAATCCACGGACAGAATTTTGATAGGCGGCCAATCCCTGAGGGAGTGTGCAGCAACCCTTGGTAAACTGTTTTTAAAGACTGAATCGTTTCTGGGAAGCATCATCCCCTAGCGACGATAGCCTTATTTGCATGGGAGTTTGCCGTAGCATTACAAACGCAGCCCCGTGGCCAAACACCATTAGGAAATACGTGGCCGTTAAAAAAAAATTATGGTGGTTTAAAAAAGGGGCGGAGGTTAAGGGGGGTACAGTGGCGGGATTACCACGAAGTGGATAGAGCATCTCTGTCGAGTCGACAGCATGATTGCCGATTCACCTGTTTTATCTAGATGCAATTATGCACCCTCGATCCATGGATTATGCATAGAATAGCAATAGGGGATGCGGGGGCTCTCGAATATCGGCCTACGGTCGAGCAACTCCATTGTGCAATTTTGATATGCCAGCCAGGAGCTCCTCTTCAAATGCAGCTACGAGACGATCATGCGTAACTTTTATTCCGTAAGCGATGCAATTTATCCGTTTTTTTTTTTTTTGTTCAAATGGGGTTAAAGAAAACAGCTATTGCAAACAAAAATATCATCGGTCAAGATTTCGCGTAATGTCAAATAGAATTAAACATCACCGAGTGATTTTTTATAGTCTAAAATTTGCCTTCGTTCCCTATCGGTTCTACAATAGCAATTGACAGGAAAACAAATTGACGCAACACTCCGTGAAGAAATAAGATTTATCTCCAAGGACAAAATATGCCAATGAATTAAGCCTCGAGGCAATTTCGCGGTGCGGTAATTTGAATTCCCGTCTAGGGAAGGATAGGGTGAAAAGTAAAAAAAAAAAACAAAAAAAACAGGACAAAAGGGTTTAGAAGGCAGTGAGGTAAAAGTCAAGGTACAGAAAAAGAAAAAAAGAAAAAAAAAACAGAAACAAAGTGAGAGAGGATGTATAGGATAAAATGGGATTGGTAAAGGGGTGGAAAGAAGCGCAATACACTAGATGGTGCCTGGCTACGAAAATATGTCGGAGAAAAACACGTTGCATACTTTTACACAGCCCAAGCCAGACAGCCCAAGCCCGGCTCCTCTTGCACGTCGCAAAAGCCAGGCAATTTTCTTTATTTCGCGGTCCGTAATCGTATTAAGCCACCCGACGTGCATTCTTGCTTATACTTGCGCCCGCATGCGCACTGACGAAAGCGTCCAGCCTCACGGCTGGTCCAAGGGAATTTAAAGATGCTAAGAATTCAAAATTCGCCTTTTTTCAACATTTGTCCAATTTTGTTTTTAAATAAGATTTACTCCCACCCCCTATCCTTCGCTTTATCCTCGACTGTACTCGTCGTTCGATGTAAACCGTCTTAAAAATTATTACTCTTTTTTGTCCCCTGTCATTCTTATTCGCGCGACAGTTATCACGTATCGCCGATATTTCGCGATAAAACAGTGATTTAGCGTAAATTTTTTGTCTACGGCGTATACCTATTCCCAAGGTAGAGCATTATAAAGGCACGGTTTACATTCTCATAGTGAAACAGACTTTATTCTTCTAGATATTTTATGACGGTGCATTGTGCATTATGCAGCCGCGTTGCAGCGACGGGTGTAGACGCACGTCGACGTTTTTGGCAGGGTCGTGGGTTCAACGAGGGAGGTCAGAGGTCAGGGACTTGTAAGAACGAGGAAGGTTAGAGGAGGAGAAGCCAGGACGTAATTTGTTGAGTCGTAATGATTTTTCTGTGAACTGTTGTTCTTCTGGTAGAGGAACTATGGTCGATTCTCATCGGGATGTAGAAGCTATTGGAAACCAGGCTTAAGTTGTCCTGTGGGATCAGTGTTTGATTAATTTATACTGTTCCATGACAGGTAGTCAGTGACTGTACTGTCTTAGTCCCTTTGTCTCTTGGCCCGTGCAATAATTCAGTAAGTTTTACATCTGACGTCAAATTACACGTGGAGATCGATAAGAATGTTCGAAATAAAAAAAAAACAATTATTTTACACGTAATATCCGTCAATTATTGATTTATCATTGGTTTTACGATAAAAAAGATGTTTTTTGAAATTAACAAAAAAAAATCTGTAATACGTCAAGCTACGAGTGCACTGCACTTAAGCGAGGTCGTTGCAAATTTTTTAAAAGCTTTTAACGACAAACAGCATGGATACGAAGGAGACGGGTCGGAAAGTCGCGAGGTTATAAGGTCGCGGGATATAGCGAGAAGCTGGTAAAGTAGCGAAAATAAATAAGGAACGTCCATCTGTATCACCGGAAACGGCAGGTCAGCGAGACGGAAGGTACTCAGTTGCTGAGCAACGGAAGAAGAACAGGAAGAAAAAAAAAAAGAAGGAATTGACTGCACCTAAAGCCTTTGCTGTCCTCCCCTTTTCTGACGGTTTCAATCCCCAACGGGCAACCTAGCATGACCTCTTGCCCTCGCGCCATCCCTTAACGACCCAGATTCCCACTCGAGCGAGAAGAACTCACCAGGGTTGACCGTTACTCTCAGATTTCCCATTTTTTTCTCTTTTATATTTTTTCTCCCTATATTCTTCTTCCTTCTTTTTTTTTTTTTCTTTTCTTACATCTTGACGGACACGACCAAAGATGCGCATCGATCCTACCGCTACAAATATGGAAGATATAGCCGCCATACGTCTTCACTCGTAACATCAGGAGATGCCCACGTGGTACTCTACACGTGTGTCCCCTTACGCTCAGGACTTGACGAAATGGCTCAAAAACCTCTATCCAAGAATACACGGAGATTTTACTGAAACGTCAAGAAGGTACAAATTCAATAAGACGAAGCCGGGGTGGGGGGGGGGGGGAGGTGCACCGTGTAAGGAGAGGAGATGACGGATGCGAAGTGTGAAAATTTAAAAGTAATAATAAAAAAATAGAACAGAATGAAAGGGTCGTGGTTCGAAATTTCGTGAACGTCACTGACAGGCGCGGGAATGGTGGTGGGAGGGGAGGGAGGTTCAACAGAATGAGTAAGGACGAAAATGGACAGACAGTGGTCTCACCACATTTTGCTCCTACCCCCCCATTCAGACAAGTAACTTCGAAGGGGTGCTGTTCAACATTCTAAATATTTTAAAAGTTCGTCTCATTTGAATTGGAACATCTTTAGCGAAGACTTCTTCCCTCTGTACTTACGGAGGACCGTCCTTCTCTCCTCTTTCCTCCACTGCTCCTCCACCCCCGACTATACTCCGTCGTCCTCGCAACCAACCCCGTCATTTCACCTCCTGGCAGCAGCCCGATTGATTTAGATTCTCAAAAAGTTTTAGCTCCGCAAGAGCCGCAACTCAACTTTCCATGTTGAGAAAATCTTTCCTTTTTGCTCATCTACAAAGAGAGATTCGCGCATGGAATTTACAGAGGATTACAAATAATATATATATATATATATATATTTATATATATTATTCGTCCTTATCTTGATCTTGGGAATAAAAAAAAAATTGTCTTCCCCAAGGCTGTACCTTGGGGGAAGAAATTTTCACTTGGGTCTAATTGTAAGAGGAAGCGCATAGTGCCGGCTGCACCGTGAAGCAGAAACGGTTGATTCTATGCCAGACATGAACGCTCTCCTTTACTCTTCTTCGTGTCTACAAAAGAAAAAAATTCTCAACTATCGATAAACACCGTATTCTCGTAAATGCCCATTTATTTTTCTCTGTCGGCGTTCAATTTTTTTTACAAAAAAAAAAAGACCAAGCAGATCTATCGACTAACAAAAAAAATGACAGACAACGAATGACATCACGTTGGACTATAAATTTGTCTACAGATAACCCCTCATCTACCCCTCATCTCCTCAAATCAATATATTTGACGAACCACCAATCACCAAACGGTTAGACCTAAATGTAATCCTTTGATAAGAACAAGACTGATCGGTTTCTCTCGTACAGACGAAGACGCATATTTATAAGTATATATAATACATAACTATATATAGATATAAAAAGAATTGATTGAACTCAATCGACTGCAGTCTATTTTTTGTTTTATTTATTCCAGATCCCCTTCCCATCCACTTTTTTTTTATAGTCTGTACCATATCGATTTGAGGGAACGAGATGTAAAAAAAAAAAGAGTTTGTAAAGTCAAGTAAGGCCCCCTCCCTGCCCGGCCCACCAATCCCTCTCCCTTTGCATAGTAACCCAATCTAGGGATAAAGCCTTGGATTTAAAGCCGCTCGTAAAACAAGGATCGCGCCAAGGAACTTTCCGGCAAAGTTCAAGCTCTCTTACGAGTAGAGTTAGGCAGAGGTTGGACAAGGGCTTGGTGGCGTAGTACGAGGACTGAAGTAGGAGGATCAGAGACGGTGGCGCTGCTGGGAGACAGTGGAGCGACGGCAGGAAAGTGTAACGTAGGATAGGGAGAAGTGAGGTCCGTAACGACGCTCCTAATTCGCTGGGATTCAAAACAGTTTGCAACTGCGACGAAAGCCCGAGAGGCTTTTCCACCGTGCGTCCTGCTACTTTCTGTGCATTAAGATAAAAGTTCTGAAGGATGTCGACTCACCTAGTCACCGTAGGGGTCGAGGCGACGCCTGGCGATCTTGCGGGGTAGCTTCGAGGACTTCCGGTCATCAAATATTCTGAAACAGACATCATCACGTCGTTAAGAGCGTTGGACATTTTCAATCTGATTTTGTCATCATTTTTTATTCTTATCAACTTTCATCTACCACGGATCGATCGTTGGGATATATTCATATGATGGCTTCGGGTAATATATTTGTAAATAATATGCTGGTCGAGATTGTAATAGATTTGAATGAGACGTTGAGAATTGCGTTGAAGATCGACCGGTTGAATTAAGTTTTTGAGGTTAGGTTAGGTTAGGTTTCCTTTAGATTTCTTGAGAACCAGGCAGCCATTATTTCCACCAAGCTGTGCGTCATGTACGCTGCTGCTGCTTGGAGTTTCGGATTTCAGGAATAATAGGCAGCAGAACATGGCTGCTGTCTGGGTCGGTGAGCTTTGCTTGGGTAACTGGATGGTTTTTGGGGCCGAGAAACCATCGGAACGACGGGAATAATAGTCGGTGGCTAAATTATTAGAAGCGAAGTAAGCCGAGCGGGTTCGTTAAGGAGCAGGTGTCTACGTCGCCATTAATTTAATATGATTTCCCTGAATGTTCAATTAAACAAATTTTTTTGCAATTTCTCTTATCGCACTGTGTTTAATGTCATAAAAAGTACTTGCGACGCACAGCGTCGTTGACGCTAGACATTGATCTAGGGCTTAATGGTTTCTGACAAGAACTTCACAAGCTTTTATACGACAGTACGCAGGGTCGTTATGTCTGCATAACTTTATTGGTCCATCCAAGTGCGCGAGAGAGGGAGAGAGAGAAAGAGAGGGAAAAAAAGAGAGAGAATTTCAAGAGGGAAAGACAAAAGTTGCTGACAATTACGGACACTTGTCACGGGCAGCGTAACGATAACGATAACGATAACGGACAGTCTCTCGCAGCCGGGACACCTGTTACTTTAATAAAGCTGCACGATCCGTCCACGTCGTGAGTGATATTTCTGAAAAAAAAGTAGACCGCAAAAAAACTAAAATTCAATTCGCCCAAGAGTTATTTCGAAAATGATAGAATACATGATTTTTTCTTCTAGACCATCTTTCTCTCCCTCTCTCTGTTATTCTGTTCTGAAAATAATAATGGATTTTTTTTGTTATCCTGATTATATTTGTAGGGTGCTTGTCCATGCTATATTAATAGCGCGGACGCGAACCCTTATTTATAGATATATATTTATATTGTAGACGGTCATAGACGCGGTCGCTGTATATACAGGGTGTCCCAAAATTCGATGATAATCTCGACGTAGCGATAATCCGGGGCAACAGCAGGTTACGAAAATG
>JARPRG010000626.1:170250-223991 GCA_031001745.1 Hartigia nigra | reverse complement strand
AAAATATATATATAATACATATTAGTATTTAATTAATATACAGAATTATTAACGTGAAATTACGGATTCGATCGACTTAATTAAAGCGATGACGATTGTGCTTGGTCAGTGATTAAAGTCATTGACTAATGACAGTAACGTTTCAGCTGAATCAAAAGAATGTGAAAGCAATAAGGAACTTCTTTGTCGTTGGCCAGTGAGCTTAATCGTTGCTGAAATCCACCTGACACCTGAATACGTCACGTCTGGCGAATCACTCTGTATATATTTTTTCACCAATTTCCCGTGTCATTTGTCGTCAGATATATTCGAGGGCTGACTGTGCCGTTAGACAATTCCTTCGAAAAAATAATTTCGTTATGCCCAGTATAAATAGATCTGGTTGATTAGTCCTCAATTGTATATACGATAGCATACATGCGTGCTTACGTGCAGCGCATAGCTAGAACCGCCTGTGTGTTTGCTATTTTCGATGGTAAATTATGACAATGATAAATTATGAAAATATAACAATATACAAAAAAAAAATAACAGACGAAACCAAATGCATATTTATTCAGTCGTAACTGCGTACGCAGCGAATCTTTGAGCCCAATCGTCAGTTTACTTACGAAAACAAATGACCGCCGTAAAATTGTATCTTGCCAATGACATATTTCTCTTTTTTCGTACAAGCGCCGTAACTCGTATGCGTAAAAGATTTCAAACATTAGCGAGGAATCTCTAGTGATGTAATCGCGTATTGCTGTTGTTATAATCGGCTAAAGTTAGCTCGTCGAATAGTTGCGTGTCGCGTTCATCGACTGTTCATGCGTGTACAGTCTCGTGAACAGTCGTGAATTTTGGCTAAGGTTCAACAGCCACTTTGTACCACCATCCTCACCTTCCCCCTCTTATTAAAATTGACAATGATCATCTTTTTTACGTATTGTACAGCTACGTAGTAAGTTTCTTTAACGTTGATACTACGTTTAACTATAATATACATATATATATATATATATATATACTGTAACTGTAACAGCTACGGTACTCGTACAGTCAATGATGTACTAGTCTATTGCGTAATAGTAAAATGTTTACATTCGCTGTATTATTTGCATTTTCAATTTCTGTGTCATTTTGGTACTCCGATATACATACAGTAACGTAATGGGTAGAGACTGTTTAATTTACTTTTCACTAGTACTTCTATTACTCTGGGCTATAGTGAACATCTATGCAGAGTATCATAGTGGAGTATGAATTACGTAATCGGAAGGAACTTTTCAGTTTTGCCTATAGAAAGAAAAAAAAAGATCTTTTTCGTCGACGACTTTCTTTCTGTTCTCCCATCTATTGTTTCTCATTCAGCAAGTTTTGTATTGTTGTGCCTTCTCTGTAGGTGTACTAAGTACTCGGTGTGTGTGTATGGATGTTTTGGCTCAAATGTGAATAGTCTCGTTGATCGCTTTAGGCCGTACAACCGCATCCAGACTCCATTGCAATTATATTTAGCTGCTTTTCACGGTGCACTAATAATTTCGTGTACAGTCTGCTCGGTGAGCATCGTTACAACGTCTCTCGATCTAAATTCTACGGTTAAACGACTAAGGCCGTTCATATGCATCGGTAGTCGCATAGAAATAACACGAATAATTCGTTTCGTTCTCCATTGTTTTGTTTTTTCTCATCCGCGCCATCCTTTTTGCCTTTAAAAGGAAACCTAGACGCTGACTGTAACGCACTCGAATGTAGTCATCAATCCATGGATGCTATGTATTTTTTTTCTTGTGTCTCCTTTATTGTACCGATAGAAAATAGCAGCTGCACCAGTTAAACGCGTCTGGCTCATTCTGGAAAACGACACGTAGCGCGGATTACGGAAACGTGCCGGATGTAAGGGAAGTTCCTAACGAGCTTCCGATTGAGCATTTTCCCGCGGGAGGGCATTCCTTTAACGAATGAAAGTGCGCATGCGCGTAGCAATGCTCCGCGACGACTGCTTAATTTTCTCGGGGACAATTAATTTGTAATCTGTTTCTTTTTAGATTGAATCAGAATAACGTGGCGTCCGAGTGTATACCGATGACACAGAGGCACAGTAGCGGCAGAAACGGCGGGCGTCGTGGGCGTCGCGACGACAGTCAAACGGAGGAGGAATCCCGTACCATGAAACAGGTAATGCAATACGATTGGAGTAAATGCCGTGCGTAATTCTTTTTCTTTTCTTTTCTATAACTCGTTTCAAAAACATCTAGTCGACAGATGTTCTTAAAACGTACTTCCTATGGTGTCCGTATGGCGGCGACGCTAATGCTTAAGCAAATAATAGCCCGCGGGCAACCTCGCGATTTATCGTCATTGTAAATAATACTCGGTGTCTTTTCCGTTTCTCGGATATTTCTTTTTTTTTTTATTTTTTATTTTCTCACTCCTCCGAATAAACGCTCCAAGGATTTTCGAATACTTTACGTTCGCCCAACCGATAGCCACTAGGTCGATCGCGAGATTTTCAATTCAGTAGAGTTACTCTACTCGAGTATTCAGAACGAACGAATGAAGGAGAATTAAAAGAATTTTTCATAGTTTTTTTTTTTCTTATTTCTTTTCTGCTTCAATCGGATCGTCAAATTCTCGTTTTCTTTCTTTTCTATTTTAACTTTTTCTATCTTAAGCTTTTATCACTCCCTGGTCTTAGGTGACTCGTTTCTATTCTGTGTCTTTGTAGTTTAAGCATTAAAAAAAAAAAACACACTGTAAAACAGACTGATAAAATGAGAAGAAAGTAAATTTTTTTTTTTGTATACATCAACATCAATCAGGTCGTCAAAATGCTCGTGGCGGTCGTCGTTCTCTTCGCTTTATGCTGGAGTCCCATGTTGATTGACAACGTGCTCACAGCTTATGGCGTAATACCATGGATGAAGACCGGTACGTTTAAGCATCTCAACACGGCGTTTCAGCTTATGGCGTACTTTAACAGGTATGAAGTATAGACACATAATAGATACAATATTGCAATTAAAAATATCAAAAGTCATGGCAACACCATGGCTACGACATTGCAAAAAAAACGTGCGTTTTTCGTAATGGTTAATTAATGTTTTTTTTTTTTTTTTACTTTTCATTCGCAAGCTGCATCAACCCCATAGTCTATGGATTCATGTCGAAGCATTTCCGCGAGAGCTTTCTATCCGCTGCATGTGGCAGCTGGTGGTGCTGTTGTCCCAGGAGAGGCTACAGGACGCCTGTCAAGAGGCATCCTAGTCTTAGCCAGACCAGGACGACGAGTGTCCGGTAAGTGAGAATTATTTAATTAAAATTGAAATCGAATTTTTTTTTTTTTCTCTTTCTTTTTGAACGGAATTCTCGTCTTGTTTTGTCTCTTCTTCTTGTACTCGTACATGTCCAATGCACGCGGGAAACTCTGTGTGTCACTGCTGGAGTACATAGATATAGTGCGTAGATCGCTAAAAAAATGACTGATTGCGCATTAAAGTATCATTATGATTATCGATCGATGGACAAATCCTTAAATAAATTCTAAAACTTAATTCCACATGTGCCTAGAAGTGAAACACGTTTTTACGCAGGTGGCGTCAACTCTCCCTCAACATGATGTTACCCATGAGATTCGCCATGAAACCCCATACGGTCACTGTATAGGTCCTATGAGCATTTGACTAGGTAAAGAGCGCGTTACGATGCTGCCACCGAATTTCTGGTATTATTATATACATACATACATACAATACACGTATTTATCATTCATATGTATATATACATATCTATATATCTATACATTCGTACATGTACACACGTAAATATTAAAATAATTCCCCTATGTGTGCTTTTCGCGTGGGTTTACTTGTTTACTTGTGGCCTTTTCTTTTTTTTTTGGTTCTTTTCTTATTCATCCTTCAGAAATCGGCTTGTGTTAATCGTACGAAAAATTCATTGATTTCTACGTCAGACACGTATCACCTTGTTGATAACCTTTATGCTTCGTCACATTTATATGTATACAGTGGTGTCGGATAACTGTCGCATCTGGGTAGCAGGAGTGGGAATTTTTTTGTGTAAAAAAAATAAAAATATATATATATCCATGCAATTTTCTCGTGTAATCTTAAGGTTCGAAGATTTTTGAGAGAAAAAGAAAACATTTGAAGACATATTTTCAATTTTTACAACGAATCCAATCCTGCTGTGCACGTGCGGCCATTTCACGACGCTCTACATAACTTGGCACGTGTATATTACACATGCGTAAACGGATACTCGTGATTAATATAATTTACGCACGTGCCTAAAGGCACATAGCGACTGTAAACTGAGATCTTATTATCTCCCACCTTACGATTATCTCCAATTAACGTTTAAAGTAATTCTTCTATAGCCCCGACCTCCCCACCACCTCGTAAGAAAGGTATAATTATTTTTGAAAAATCCTGTACAAGCGTCATCTATACTTGATTGATACCCGAACACGAAAGACCGTTCCAGCTGTTTGTGCTACAGCATGCTCGCGTTCCAACCTACCCTACGCCAAGACGTAGAAAAGATATTATTTTCTCTTGGCTCAAAAATTATTAACGACGAAGATGATTCGATCGAGAAGAAAAAAAAAAAAAAAACAACAGAGAGAAAGCCAAAGAGCGATTAATAAGAGGAGCGAGTTTCCTAATGATAGAAGCACCATTTTGTCTCGAACTCTTTGGATCTTGGAATTCGTAAAATCATTTTATTTCCCCCCTGCTTTTTCTTTACACTTAAGGGTTCACTCGCCTCCTCATCTCTCTGTACCCTCATTTAATCCTATCCGGTACGTACAATAACACAGTCTTAGCTGACTTCAAGCTGGTTACCCAATCCAGCTGGTTTCAATTGGACTAACCTTGTATACACATACGTTTGTAGCGCTTTTCTCGGATATACTTTTCCCTTCGTATTTCTTATGGCAACCTAACCTTACCTTACCCCAAATCCAGAGCCAATTCTTCCTTATCAACCCCACGATGCCCCCGCTTAGCATCCCCAAGGTTTCAAGCGAATAACGCAGTCTTCCAAACTCGAGCTAATTGTCTCGACCGGGCCAAGAAGGGCTTTAATTAATCCTTGTAAAAGATAAAAAAAAAAGAAAATCTCAAAACACTCATTCCACGCCCCGCCTGTATATTACATATAAAGCTTTGTAATCTTTACACCCTGGTTTCGGTGCAGTACATCTCGTTTCATATATAATCATTTATCGCTACTATCTTTTCTATTCTTTTTCTTCTCTTCTCTGTAAACAAAAAAATACGTCCGAGTCCCTCGTGGCTTCGCGACGCTACCTACGTACGCATCGAGCGTTCAGCGTACAGAACGTTTCAAATGTCACGTAACACGTGATTGCACTTTCTATTTCACATGTAATATCATACGCATATGCGGTACGTGTCACTTTGTATACATACTTTGAAACGATCTGTATGCTTTATATGTTTTACATTCTCTTTATTCTGTGTCGTCCGACTGTTTTTACAGGATCGATCCACGTCCTCTCCTATCGCCTATGCTTTCAGATGGACTTGATTCTACCTGTATCCCTGGATCGCAACGCGGGATATCGCGGCCAATAATTAACGACGGGGACGCGATTGATAAAGCGCCCTCAGCAGAATTGCCAACCGCGAAGAGAAACAGGGATAATGATAACAACAACAACAACAACGACAACGACAAAATTATTAATATCCACGTATTACGGTGACGTCGATGAAAATAACGGCTGTAATTCGGTAGTATTATTTCAAAGAGAAAATCATTCGACTCTTATAAAAAACAATTGCTCGAATCAATTGTTCGCTCTCTTGCCCTTCTTGTCTTTAGTTGTTTCGTCAAGTATAATCAAACTATTACCAAACCTGATCGTCTTTCACGTAATAATTATTGTCATCAGCGTCATTGAACTTAATCGTTACGGTTTGTTTGGCAAAGCAAACACCCTACGTCGTGTATCTCTTCGTTACACACAGATGCTAGTCTTAATTGGATGTCTTATTTTCGTTTTTGAAAAGACGGGGTAAGGCGCGATAAATTTGGAAATTAAATTCACGCGGTTTTCACGATTCCCCGAGCACTTTGCATCGGTAATCGTTTCGAAAACGGACTGACGCGAAATCATATGAAACGAACTGTAATGTGAAATCTTGGACGAAAATTGCGTCTTGATCAATTTTTCAACTTAATTCTATCTATAGTTATCTTTAATTCTAGCTTAATTCTATATGGTAATTGATGGACCTATCGGCGGGACGACGCGTATACAAATTACAATGAAATTAATTATCGGTCGAATCGTTATTCATGTAACTTTTGGATATATAAATTTTAACTATTAATAATAGTAAGTCTTTTTCGAGAAAAACAAAATTACGCTCCCATTCGCTTTGTGGGTACAAATAAAGTTATACCTTAGTGAACACGTGTGGACGGTGTACGTGCATGCTATCTGCGCCATCTGTATTTCTCGACACAAGTTCTCCTTGTACACTTGTTCTGCACGTAGACTTTCTGCACTTGTTCATTAATATTTAATTGCTTAGTACGCACATAACGAATGCGTTCGCGTGACTTTGGATATATAAGAGTAATGTATCTGTAATATTTGAAGATGAGTAGCAGATTAGTAATATTATTTTTTTATTTTTATCAGGGAGAGATCAAACTATAATTTCTCCCTCACTCCCCCAATCTCAATTTCACCATTCTTATAGTTGTCTATTTGTACATGTGATTGTTGTTGTACTTGTCATTTGTACCGTCACTCTCTGTCTCTCTTCCTCCGTCTTCGAAGCCTTAGAATAATGTATTGCTATCTAACTTTCTCTTTCTCCCTTGACCCGTTGAAAATTATTTTTTTTCAGTTTTCAAAAAAAAAAAAAACAAGTCTGTAAATACCTCTAGAAATTGTTATCGTATTATTAGAACTAATCGAACGTGATTCGCGCACCGTTGCCTTGCAGCATTTGGGGCGCGGCGATGCAACTGTGTGCGATTACGCTCGGCTGGACAATTAATTATTAATTATTTATCGGTAAAATTGTATAAAATTGTTTACGAACTAATTTATCAAGCTACTGTACTCATCGCAGAATTTCGAGACTGTTCCCTTTTAGGTTTACCTGTCGTACATTTATATATCGTCGTGGAAGGTGCTTTGTGTGTCGATTCATTATCGAATAATAAAAAGTACGTGTAATATTCAATTTCATTCGAATAATATTTGTCAGATTTAGCGTGAAAAAAAAAAAAAGAAAAAGAAAAGAAATCGCGTTATCGTCATTTTTATGTTTTTCCCCGAAAGAACGAATTAACCCAAATATCTCAGCAAGTGAAATGTTAAACAGGATATGGACGAGATTTTTGTAAATATTTATTTAATTAAAATTGAAATTCAAGATCTTACTGGATATTGAGAATCATTTGAATTACTTTCAATAATCCACTCTACAAATTTCTATCATATTTCAGAACTTCACGGTACCTATTAATAGAATATCCTGTACGGGTCGGACGTCCTCGAGTAACAATTTCAATCTCGCTACGTAATATACGCCCGTAGCATTCCGACGGTCTTTCCTTACGACGCCAGACGTCGCGACACCGATCCTTTTCTTGCTCTTTTCACTTTTATTGCCCGAGAATGAGACTCGTGTCGATGGTACTTGAAATCGTAATATAAAATCCCTCTGCAAGAAATCATTATCAGGATTAAAGTCTGTCAATACAGTTTAATGAAATAATAAGAAAAAATTTGTAAAATAAGATACCAAAGACAGGTTAAGAGTAAAAACGAATAACTAACCGCTTTCATAGCTTCCACTGGAAGTCGTAAGTTCTCCTCAAAGTTCGTAAAAGTAAAATATTCTTCGTTATCGAGAGGCTTTAATTTTTCATCAAAAATAGCCGACTCCTCTTCCTTCTCCAGAAACATGCTCGTTCTTCTCTCCTTGTTTCCCTTAGGGCTCTTACTTCCCTTCAGTTTCACCGGTATCGATCCTTCCAATAGTTCAATAATTTCCAGGACAAACACCAGTGTAGCCTCGCAAGTATTTTCAATCTGAAATCCAAAGTATTCATAGTGTCTTTATAAATTGTTTTACTAGAAATTATTTTACAATGCAATATCACATTGACACGTGTTCCATGTGCTAATAGCATTCACTGTCATATATTATTATGCACTGATCCAAATGGATATGCACAAGACTTTTTCCCATATACGTATATATTGTTCCTTAAAATCCTGACTGGTTTCTCAATAAACACCAGCTGCTGGAAAACTTTAAAGTGAAAAGCAATTTGTCACAGTGTCCTGCAGTATCCTGCAGCATGCATGTCCTGGTGCATTATTCCATGTTCCTGGATCATCCTACAAATGCCCTATATCGACACACGGATTATATAATGCTTGATTACGTAGTATAATCGCGGGTTTGGGCGAATAGCAGAACATGGAGGAATATGATGAAGAATACATTATGGTTAAAATATGTGGAAAGAATCAACGAGCCTCCCAGTGGGATAGGAATCCTTTGGGATTTCATGGGTCAGCTTATGGGTCATGAAATGGTGTCCATAAGTTATCAGGATCAACGATAGATTACACGAACGTGAAAATTGTCCTAACACGATGTGATTATTGGCGGGATATTTAAACGGATATTTTCGATAATAAATATAAATTGTTAACGAAAAATTGATATTTACTATTGGTTTTTTTTTCGGCAGATTGTTTTTTTTTTATATTGTATTAAACGTATCCTTGGCACATGTTGGTCCTATAAATATTGCATATTGTATATGGGTCTGATGGTTGGTACGGTATGTGTACAAAGTTTTATAGGCAGAACTTGGTAGGACAAGAGGTGAAAGGGTTAACAGAGTAAAAAGCATGCTCTGGGGAAAGGACGACGATGGCCTAGGATAAAATAAAATAAATATCTCCTAGAATCCTGGCTAGACGAAATACATATACGTAGGTAAGGTGACTCTTTCCGTAATAGGGTCAGAGAGTTTTATTTATGAAATCCCAGAAACCTTTTTCTCGTACCATATGATTTATATTATCTAAAAAGGAAAAGAAATAGAAAGGACGAGGATGATGTAAAATAACGCAAACAACTAAGAGAGTAAGACTTGCGTTAATTTTATCGTCCTTTACTTTTTTTTTTATTTATTTTATCTAGTCAAAAGAATAAATTAATCCTACAAGATACGCCACGTCCATTAGAGTCTATTTATTTTTATCGTTCAACTGCATCAATTCCTTGAGAAATATTTAAATGTCCTATATATATATATATAACGGAGGTTCCTTATGTCCCTTTTGAAAAAAAATGATCCTAAGGAATGGCAAAAATCATTTCTGTCAATTTGACAAGAAATCCTACAACAATTATAATCGTCATACGTCAGTATTCAAAAAAGGATTGCGTCTATTGTACCCAAAATCATCCAGCATCCCTTTCAGCTCTTCTTTCCATTTTCTACATCTTTTACTAGCGTCCTCTTTGATCCTTAATATAGCCATTACAAACCCTTATGGTAACAGTAGCCGTGCACAACCCTTATCTTTCCGTCCGACCATTGTAGTTATCTCACAAAATCATCACTTATCCCCAACAACCGAGGCGAAAACCACTGAGAGCAGTGTATCTGAGCCCTACGGCTATATTCTATTATTATGTGTACGAGACCTCATGGGGGGTTAATATCCACGGGTCAAAGGTCGAAGAAAATCAGTGATGCTGAAATAATACACCCTTTAACTCAAAGGGGATAAGATTGTAGTTGTACAACAATATCCAGGAACCTCTGGTTCACATACTGCTTGATAATTTTCTGGACTCAGCACCCAGTATAACTATATTTATCAGAGCTGGACCTTTTTAATATAAGTAATTATTGCCTCGCGTTAATTAGGGTTATTAATTATTGTTTAAACGTCACTTAACACGTGTGTAACTGATTGCTCTGATTTGCCACTTTGCGACAGTTAATCAAAACCCTAATGAGTATTGATTCAATTCAAGTACCAAGCTTATGACTTCATTTTCGATCTTAATTTGTCTCGCATTTTTTAAACTTTTTTTTTTCTCTTGATCAGATTATTATACAATTTATCAACTGTCACTCGTTCATCATTTTCTTTTTTAATTAAGAGCTTATATAAAAAATAAGCTTAATTTCATTTATTACACCAGGAGCCTAGAGCCTTGATCCCACTAGACATCTGATTGATCATACATGAGGCGTTACTTCGTTTTAATTTGATCTAATAATTCAGCATCCAATTAATTATCACAATTTTGTAGCTTCATCCTTTGATCGCTTGTTGAAAATATTTGAGAATTTACGTAACAGGTGGATTACGTAACAGGTGGATTTATGAGTGTTCGGCGTTTGGAATATCATTCAGGTAGAAACAATGCTTTCAATGTCAAAGTCGCATTCCCTTACAGGAATGCATTTAAGAGACAATTTTAATTGTCTGTTCTGTTATCATAATTGCTTCCCTCCTTTTTTTTTCTTATCTGTAATCAAAAGAGTATAATGCGCGTGTTTATTATACATATTATAACATGGCCGAGCAGATCTACTTTAATAACTCTTCTCAATACCTACCAATTGGTAGTTCTTAACAGTGACGTAAGAGTTGGTGGGGCTCCAGCATCCTCAGCTGCAAGACGATACGAGTCATGCGAAGTCCTCCATGTCAGGAGATTGCAAACTAAGTAATACAGATACTGTAATACCTAAGGATCTTTGAAAATGCTATTTTGCAATAACAATCGTAACAAATAAGATTATACGCAATCCGATTCTACATATGTATTAAAGATACATATAAATATGCAGATCTGCATTTTTATCGAGCTACGGATACAAAAGCATATATACAATCAGCAGTGTATCCCATCCCTATGTACAATAAATTTCCTATATATAATAAAAAAGAATTTTACAATAAGAAAATAAATCTTGAGAGTGACAGTAGAATAAGTATTGATCTGGTCAGACAATCTTGTCAATCAAAACAGATTATATTTATTCACTCCGTCATTTTGTACGTGCCATCAAATTGGACATTGGAATTGATTTTTCAGAGGATTGGTCCGTAAGAGGATTATCCGGATGAAAGGGTATGCATTATATAATAAGCTTGCGAAATGTGTATCAGTGCAATCGAAGAGCGCGTGTATATATGTGTCTTTGGTAAACTGCGTCACGAGTGCTACTTTCTTGCTTGGTTTAGGTTAAATTGGACATTCAAAAATATCAATACATAACCGTGTAGATACCCTATCCTTATGTAGTATGAACTATGGATATATGTACATAGAGTATAAAGTGTCTAAAGAGACCAGTAGCCATTTCTCATGTAGGTCACCGTAGTGTAAACTGCCTATCAAATGACGATAACTTCGCCTTTATGGTGCTTGTCGATGAACTTCCGGTTTCTCGTAGGAAGGTCGTCGTGGTCCGCGTCAAGGTACGACGTCAGTGAGAATAATACGTGATCCTATCTCTTAGGGTACTCTTCTCGCCTTATTTTCATACTGCGTTCTATTATATGCTTCCTTTTAATTGGTACGTTTAATTAACGTTGTAGCCCGCAGGCAACGCGATACGTGCCGTAACGTATATGTTACATGGTAAACATTATCTTTTACCTCTTCGAAGTGAAATTCAGGAGAGAAGTAAAAATAAGGAAAATTATATGTACTTTGGTAAATACGTTCTATTTGAGGAGTCCTGATGATCGACCAGAAATTGAATCGTGGGAGAGACAGTGAAAGAATGGAGAAAAGCATGGGAGAATTTCGAAAATGATATTCTATCGAACTGTGTCGATCGATGAAAATACGTTCAGGCGATTGATATCTATGAGAGCTACATTTCTTTCGTTCGGCAATCCCTTACTGAGTGCATAGCTTCATGTGGATAAGGCTTTAAGTATGCTGTGGAGGGGGTGAAAGGGTGTCGGTGAATGTGTTGGTAGTAGTTCTGCATTATGTACGTGTGAGAATGATTTGTTTTGTGGTAGAAGAAGGGCGAGTAATGTCAGCCCTGGGGGTTAGAGGGAAAAGCATTTCTTATCTCCGGGGACATGTTTCCATCCCGCGAAAGGACTGTGCAAATGGATAAGAAAGAAAGAAAGAAAGAAAGAAAGAAATAGAGAGACAGGCGATGATTGTGCCGGCGGTGGTGGTGAATGAAGAAAAGACGCGTGGAAAAAAAAAATATTACAAGAATAAAGTACAATGGCTTCTGTTACATGGATGCTCTGATTGTCGAGTGAAAAAATAATTGAGAATTGAGATTATAGCTTAAGGTACAAGATGGTTTATCCTTGGTTGGTGTTATTGAGAAGATATTTCACTCTGAGAAGCTAATATACGCAGCGGTAAGGGCTGGTGGGTGCAGGCTGTTTCGTCTATCAAGAACCACCCTTAGTTCAAGTTTCCTGCCTCGTTTGCATGATTTATAACACTGAGAGTACTGGCCCCGAGTGCCTGTACTCGTGCTCCCCTGCTGCGCTAATTGAAAGTCTGGGAAGAAAAGTTTCGATTAATTATTGAATGGTGGGTAACGCTACAGAGCTAATAAAGTTATAATAGATGCTAATGGTGTTTCAACATTCTTTCGAACTTGTTGCAGGTATAACAAGAGCGGAGACTTAGTTCCAAGTTTTGCCGCTTAAGGGGGTACCATCTTCTGGTAAGTGTATGCAGCGCCATCTCTTCAATAAACTGTGAACCTTGTTTACAATGAAGCCAACACCATTTATATCCAGAAGCCAATAAGGAACAAGAAGAAGAAAACTACTTATGTCCTATGAAGTTCCATCCATTTTGGAAACTTTTTGGAAAAGTTTCAGTAGCTCTCCAAGAGATGGTACAGCGTGTATAGGTAAGGAAATATTGCCTCCTTTATCTTTAGACATTGTTGAACAACCTATATCATGCATGTACCAATTTTATTCTCGAGAAGTTTCACGGGATGTCAAGGAGATGGCGTTTTATGTAAAATACTGTCATCGACTTACGATAAAAAAAAAGTATTTAAAAAACTCGAAGAAATATGAAAATTTATAACATACTGACAATATTTGATTATTTTTGTAATATGGGCTAGACAGATGAAACTTACCGCCTGAAGTTATCTTGCGTATTGACTTCATTTGGTGCGTTTGAACTGACTAGTCCCGTATATTCGAAATCAATTATACTCATATCTCTAATATAATCTTTGCCTACTACATGTTTTATGGTCGAGCGATTCTTGCGTGATGATCTTATGTTTAAACAATTATATTGTTTTTTTTTATACGCTCTGTATAAATTGTATAGATGGCGTTAGGAAGAGGAAGTGAAACTTACAGTAAATTTGATTTCATCCGGTTTCCCAACTTTAGCCTCGAGTCTTGCCACTCTCATTTCCGGTAGGATATTCCAGCTGGGTACAACACCCCTTCCCGATAAAGACATCCTCCAAATTGTCTTTGTGGAAGCAGCATGAATTTCAAAAAATTCAATATCCTGAAAGGAGAAAAGAGGCTATACGAATTTAAATAATATCTTTAATTTTTTTTAGATTAATCATAGTAATCCTGGACATAAAATGGCTTGTGAAAACAATAGGAGGTCTTCAAAATCATGTGCATGTTCTAATGGACCGCGCTGCAAACGTCTGATTCCACAAATTAAAAAAAAGCATCCTCCATTTAATACTTCTACCAAATGGGGAACAAATCTTGGTCTACATCCAAAACTATTCCCTGTTACACAAGATTCTCCTGCAGTAGGGACATATAATCCTTCCAAGATTCCTTGCAAAAAGACAATCAGGAAGTAAGCATCCAATTACCCTTTGTAGGAGTACTTTGTAATAAGGACAATTTAGTTGGCAAAGGGATGAAGAGCTAAAGGAATTTTCTGCCACTATGGGAGGACACTTGTTGGAGAAATATGTTTTCGAGAGAAATTTACAAAAATCAGGACGTGGTCCCGGAACGCACGAAATTTCTCAGTGGCCCGACAATGTCCTTGATAGATCGTGTAAGACTATAAAAACTAACGTTGGTTTTGGCATTACTCCAAGATTCAAAAAGGATGCTACCAAAAATTTGCCAGGTCCTGGTAAGTTAAAGGTGTTTACAAGGATCTTAGTGTGCTACCCTGATGCATTATGTTCCAGGATATCTAAGCGATCCTTTTCGTTCCAAGGATCAAAATCGGTTTAAAACACATTCCTTGGTTCCTACGTTTGAATTCGACGGTCTCAGATCAAGATTTCAAAGAAATTCATGCTCCTGGTCTCTACCATGCAATATGTAAACTAATGATCAACTGTGTTTCCTTTAATTAATTATCTAAGATATAAACAATTATATTTTTTTTTTAATCCAGATATAATCCTCGACATCCTGACTGTCTTGAGAATCTTTTAAGGAAGGTAGTAAGCAAAAGAGGGCCCTATGATCTTTTTACAGGTTTTTATATATTAGAAAGGATCACTTGATTCTTTAAAAATTATAGGCAATTTTGTGAACCTCATTATTTTAATTTTTCAGGATGCAGAGATTATACTAGTATCAAAGGATACTTTGCAATGTCCTCACCAATGTACTATAAGGATTGGCCAAAGGGATGTCCTGGTGAAATTGACAAACTTCTTCACAAGTCTAATTATTTCAAAGGACTTTGGACAAAATGTCCTAGGTGAATATTTCATTATAGTTATATTTTTAAGGATAATTTATTTAGTCCTTTATCTATGGAGGTTTACCAAGAAACCATCTGCAAGGATAATGCTGAATGATCCTAGTCTCTGTTATAAGGATCCTGATCAACCAGGACCAGGGCATTATGAACCGCAAACCCTAAGTAAACCAAAAAATGCCATGAGGTATCCCTTTGATAGTAATGTACTGAATGTGAGACCATTGAGACGCAAGGAAATTTATCCTGGGCCAGGTCGATATCCTATAAAAATTCCAAAAAATATCAAAGGACATGGATGGAGTTGGGTCTTCAAGAGCAAAGCTCCCAGAACAGTTGTAGCCAATGCTCAGCAGCCATACAATGATTTTTGAAAATTTGTATAAAATTTATAATAACCACAACAAAATCACTCACATTATCTTTGTTGAATTGTGGTCTGTACGTAATGGGTATAGATAAAACAGATCCCGGTTCCAGAACTTTTCCAGGAGGCATAAAGAAAGGACCAAATGGATTAAGAAGACTGAAAACTATCCTGACTAATCTGAAATTATTTTTCATTGTATAAAATAGAAATGCAGAAAACTTAATAATGCATCAATATTACAGACCTAGTGGATATATTCTTGATTTCTAGGATGTTTCTGGATTTTGACCCAATCGCTACTACGCCAAATTCTATTATTCTTGTTGGATTTAGGATTATTATATCAGGCTTAACAACAGGACACGTTAATTTAATAAACAAATTCTCATCTCGCCTGGTGCCATCTTTCATTTTTATATTTAATGCACACGTTGCCCATTCATTGTCTATGTGAGCTTCAAAATTTTCCAACAAGGTCATCTCTTCGGGTATTGTCTTATCCGTGACTTCCAGGCTCTCCGAAAAATTCGCAGTAACGTCACGCAACATTTTTGGTTTGTACATCGAAGTAATCTTTACGATTTCACGACTTTTCAAGCGTCCACAACGCGGTGACATTCTGACGCGCGACGACGAGCACCTAAATTCGTAGGAAGCTTCAAATTCTTTTATTTGATCCGCGATAAATCCACAAGTGCAGTGAGGATAAGATGCACTGTTGAAACCCATCAAACTCAGAGAAGCCTGAGAAAGGTACGATTTATCCAATAGTTTTCATTTGTGAAAACTATAAGTTGGCACTTTTGTTATACTTCAGCAAACACAAAGTAACAGTTACATATCGGCAATGTTATAAGTTTCTGCTGTGAGATATAACAGTTACGTACGCAATATGTTTTATAACTGATGCATCCTTGAGTGGAAAATTTTACATTGCCGACGTGTAACCTGTCACTTTGTGTTTGATGATACGTTACCAGCGAAAACGAGTCACAAGGTGTGGCGGGAAACTCGATTATTTGTTCACTCAATTGACAAAGTGGATCCACAATGAAAGCGAAAATCTCGGTGATATTTTTAAATTCTCTTATGTCATCATCCAGTGGTCCAAAACTGTCAGATGCTATGTCACAGTCTTATGAATCAATACCAAATAAGAAAAAGGAATTAGATAATCGTGGCTGATTCAGTGATTTTTTTTAACAGTTTTTACCTGCCAAATCTGTACTGAAATCATCGTCATCGGTTAGGTCACTAATTAAATCTTTAAACAGAGTTTCACTATGGACAACTTGTGAAATACTGCTGGATCTTCTTTTCGGCATTCGAGCCACTTTATTCAAGTCATTTCTCGGTGGGCGCCATTGTGTTTTTGGTGGTAAATTTAATAATCTGCTTGTAGGAACTTTTGTATTAATTACGTCAACGTGATTTCTTTTGCCAACCAATTCGTTAACCGTGCTCACGCGTATTTCAAACCTATAAAAAGTATGTGATTTACGAATTCGTAATATGAAATTACAAGTTGTTTGTAATTCGCGGATTTTGTTATTGGTAATCGTGTGGATAGGCACTTCCGGTCTGACGACAATCCATTGGCTTCTATTTCATTTCCGGGAATGTCCGTCAACCAGGCTGAGTATATCAAGTGAAGTGGAATTGTCTCCCCTGGTAAAATTCGGCCAAATCCGTAATTTGGCTGTATAGTCATTGTTGGGGGGATATTCAAAAATCCAAAATCTTGTACCACTAGGCTGGGATTTGTGATACATATTTTGGACAATATAGATTCCTGCGTATTTACTGCGCCCAGTACGATAAAATCCGGTTCTGTTTGAAAATTCTTAAGTGTTTGATTTTTCTTTTTTCACAATGTTTTCATAATTATTACCCAGTATTAATGTATTGCTTGTTGGAGTAGCCAGGATTTTTAATGTGAGGGTAGGACCCTTCTCGTTTGTATAATAAACATTAATTTTTATTGGAATATTCAGGATGTTGGATGTCTCGTCGTAATAGCTGTACAGGTCATTTGAAAATACAGGGTAATTATTTTGAAAACTGTCAAAGTAACTTACGTTTTTGATTTTTGCAAAATATTTTTAGATGGTGTCAATCGGACAGTGAGCGTCCATGAGGAATCAGCCTGTAGTGAAATTGTTTTTGGACAAATTTGAATTTCATTGCGAAGACGTTTTGGAATCCACATGGATACTTCAGCACGGGATTGGCCTAATTTTTATGGGTAAGTTTATTTTGATTTTTTTTTTTTTGTAATTCACATACGTCTTACCGGTATTAGTAATGGTGAAATTAGTCTGATAAACTCCTGTGCCCATTATTATTATTCCTAAATCCACGAATTTTGGATTAAGATGTATCTGAGATCCTGTGGCTTCAGCCCAAAATGGTATAATCTGTTTTTGAAAAATATTTTTCATAAATTTGCTACATTAACGTGACAGATATACTCTTGCTTGCTTGTTTCTTTAATATCTTTCCGTCCTCTTTGAAAACGATTTCGAATATATCATGATGCAGGCCCACGTATTTTGGAAAAAACGTTACACGAATTTGAAAACACGACTTTGATCTCAATTCCACTTCATACGTTTCGTAATTCGTTATTGAGTTTCTTTTGCAACCGTGTATTCTAGGGGTATCGTCACACGTGACTAGAAAGAAAAGAAACGAATATCAAAAATGTACAATTTTGAAATTATTATTTCATACATTTCACAGACGGATACTCGTTCTCTTCGGTGTCCCAATTAAAACTATCTTGCGTGTTATTTTTTGGTGTAAATAAAAAACTGCATGTTTTTAATCCCAAATTGGATATCGTCAACCTTTTATGAATTGAACCAGGTTCAATATATTTCCAAATTGGTAATGTTGGAAATCTATATAAGCGAAGAAAATATAATACAGAGCCTACATTTTTTTTTTTTTTTTTCAAAATCATCTGTATGTTCTACAACCGTAATTCTTTAGGATCCACCAACGGATCTGCATGCTCCGGAATGCAATGAATTGGAATGACGAATTCGTGAAAATCTTTCGTATTTTCCGAATTCAATGTCAAGAATCTCAATGTACCGGTTATTTCAGTTTCTGTGTTAGGTAAAAAATGTAGAGTCGTGACAACGAATAAACCCGGTCTGATTTTGGCAGCATCCATTTTTTCCACAGTCAGTACGTTGTCATCCAAAATTGACAAAATTATAGAATCGTAACGAATGTAAGACCATTTTGAAAACTTATTATATATGGATACTTTTTGGGTGTAAGATGTACCAGGCTTAAAATTCTGTGAAAGAAAGATCATCTGAATAATGTAGCAGAGTGAAAATAAATTTGAATAGGTTTACTTTAAAAATTATGATTTTGGGTTTTGCGTAAAAGCACGTATCCTTGGATATCTGTTTTTCTTTTACTGTATTTTCAAAATTATCCCGTTGACCCAGATCAACTCTTTCAAAATCATTCGTCGGTATTGGCAAACAGTTGTCCTTCTCAATTTTTTCGTGGTCATCTTCCAGTGATAAAGGGGGTAAGTCAAAAGTTGTGTTTTTGAGTTTTTCATTTAAATTAAATAGACTTCGGTCAGCAACTTTCTCGAAATTTATTTTATGATTCTTGAGATCGTTATGATCATCAACATTATTTATTGCTTCAGGAGTTAAATTCGCAGATTCTTTTTTCAAAATATTCTCTACCTCCGAAATTTCGGAATTTTTAATATAACCACTGTCCACTGCAGACTGATTAGAATCATTCGAATTTTCTATGGAGCCACTAAAAGTATCATTAGATTTATAAGATTTTTGGGAATTTAATTCAATCGTTGTTTTCTTTCGATTTCTCTGTCGATGTGAATTTTTTAAATTTTGATTTTCCCGTTTAGATTCCATTTTCTTTTTCAATTTGAATTCCTCTCTGGTTATTTTCTCAATAATCTCAATCATTCTTCTTTTGCGTGCCAATTTTGCTTCTCGTTTTTCTCGTCGAGCTCTTATAATCTAGACGGATAAAAAACAAAAAAATTTTTGAAAATTTTGAAAAATTCCATTTAAACTATAGCTCTAAAGTATACTAACTGTTTCCAAAATCGGACTGTCAGCTGGCACACGTTCAAGTTCAACGTATTTCCATTTCAATCTGTATCATTCGTAAATACAATGCCCTGCATTATAATGACTTTTTCAAAATTATACCTCGTTAAACTTTTTTGTCGATTAATCTCCTGCAAGTCTTTTCTTTCAGGTAAGTGGCAAAAGTAGTTCCATTTATTTCGTAAAAGGTCTCTCTACGATGAAACAAACGTAACATTGTAAAACTCATACTAATATTCAAAAATTTTGAAATTTTACTTTAATCGATGCCAACGACGCAATGGTTAATTTCGATTTATGATTTTCCAAAAATTTCAATTCTCGCTCCTCCCGCGTTATCCTATGCATTCTTCGCACTTTTGACAATTCCGTCAACGCATAACCTATACGATCGACAGTAAACAATTTTTCAAAATCATACGACATTAAGATTCAAAATATCTCACTGTTTAGGTATTTTGGATTTTTCGGTACATCCTTTATTCTCTCAGAACTCTCTTTGCCGTTCTCCACAAATTTGAAAGCAGCTAGCATGTTTTTTTGTAGAAATATTCAGAATATTAATTTCTTGAAAAATTCGCTCTTAGCTTACTGTCAAATTAAAAGAAAAAAAAACCATAAGTCATGGCAACACGATCATCACGTATCACGGGTATCAAAACGGAGCCTCTCAATGGTAAAGGATGATTGCAATTCATCAGAATTACATCGTACCGTTTTTATTAACCTGCTGGAATTCCACCTGGGTGGGGTACCAAGAAAAGTAAGAGCAAAAGGAAAGAAAAAATAAGCCGTAGTGGTAAAGGCATAGAATCAAAGCGAAATATAATTCAAAAGAAAAGCAAGAAGAAAAAAGAAGCCGTGAACATTTCGTGCCCCATGGAACCGAGAATCGTATCAGAAACGTTCAAGGATAATATAATAATGCTAAACACGCGGTAGATTATCCCGAGCCCCGAGCTGCACCGAATGCATAATTCCTAGGTGCTCAGCGCGAACTTTGACCCAAGCCCCACCTGGTGAGTAATCGTGATCTCATCAGAGTAAAGTAGAAAGAGTAAGAATAGCATCGGGAAAAAAAAGAATTATTTATAATTTTTAAATTTTCAAAATTGCATCAACCCCACCCCATTAACCCGGCACTTCGCCAGTATTGGACGCGAATTAATAATACGAGAATAATAGACAAACCGGAAGTCTTTGCGTAGCACCTAAGCCATTTCCTATACATATATGACCCGGAGGGCCCCGATGCCATATGCTCAATAAGTCCGTAGATTGATGGAGAATTTCACGGTGCAACTGACACCCCTATTCAGAGGGATGTATCGGGCCTTATTGTGGTATACATACACTTGAACCTCGAGGACCTTCCGGAAGGGCGCGATCCTATAGGGTGGGATTGGTTGGACGTAGTGCAATTTGTTACAAGGGCAAATTAATCGGTATCCATTTAGGGGGTTAATAAGTTTTTAATTTGTCGGCAAGAATATCGGCCGTCTGGAGGTAGACAAGCTCTCACCCTTATTAATGCACAGCGAGGTGTCAGAAGAGGGTTGTAGCGTAACGGTGATACGAAGAGGGATGAAAAATCAAGATTTTCGTATTTTGGGGTAGCTTGAGAATATCATACCCATTCAAGTTATACCTTTCGGTATACGTTATAAGGGTGAAAGAGCCACGCGCCCAGTGTCAAACATTTCTAAACATTTTGAAAACATCTCGATCCCCTGTGACAGGGGTCGATAGACCATACCCCTCCCACTGTCGCTGGACCCCGGCCGAGAGGGTCCTGGCTATTTGTCAATCTCCGTTGGAAAGAGGACGCGAAGCTGCGCGACACTTGGAGAAAGGACAGAGAAGGGTGGTCGCCATAGCTACCACTTTGAGGGATATAAAGAAGCTCGAAGAGGTCGCGTGGCCAGACAGAAGTTTCATAGTTAGTATCCGACCCCCACCAATTTTACTCACCAGGAGTTCACGAGGATGTTCTCGAGGTTGTAAATTTCACCTTGAAATGAAGTCCCGTCTATAAGGTCGCACTTCCCATACGGTAGCAAAAACAGTGGGGGTTGGTACGTGGGAGCAATTTTTTTTTTTCCCTTCAATTTCAAAACCAGGACGTAAATCTTTCGTGGAGGCGCTGCAAAGTTCAGTGACGCGAAGGTAGTATGTCCTGCTGAAGTTGGCGGGACTTAAGACCCTTTGCTCACGAACCGAAGAGAACAAGACTGGTGGACCTGGCCCAGAGACCTAGTGGCCCTAAATTTTCAAAAACTGTGTCACTCCCTCCTGGTGAGTTTACTGTCTCACTCTGTCCAATGGTAAGGGGTCACTTTGGGGCACGCTCCTTTCTCGCACTTTTAAAACTTTCGACTTTTAGGGCCCATCCTTGGGTCTCCCTCACTGGTCCCATTTTACAGTCATTTACACAATGACCTACCTTTCTCTCGTGAAAGTATCCTGGCTACTGTGCATATCGTTACTGGCCACTGAATTCCCTGCACGGGTTGCATACTCATAAATTTCTGTGGGTCCCTTATGCCTTTTGGATCAACCTGTATAACGTATATCCTGCGAAGAATCAGAGATACCATATACTTCATAAAAGGGACATTAAAGATTGGGCCTTAAGTTACTATCGTGATACGGTAAAGATTTTCTCAAAAATCTTGAGACGTCAGTGGCGTCGGGTCTTTACCGTTTTGGGCCCTATACCACGTAAGACATTTTTTTTTTCTTCATACTCTTCGCCGTCGGGCTCTTTGCTCGCCGGAAGTGACGGTCACGCTACCCAGTAATTAACCACATACGCGCGCGCCCTTCTTTCTTTCACTCTCGTTCTCATGGAAAAGTAAGAAAAAAAAAATGTTCACTCCTCCGAACAAGGTACACCTCGTGGCGGGGCCCGTCGGGGCCTGATAGAACTCTTAAAACGGGGGAGGTGCGATACGTTACAGCTGGTTAAACAGCTGTACGAAAGATAGCCGTGACCAGCACGGCGAATTTCCCCGGAAAAGCAGAAAAGTTCCTGTGAAATCGGATAGTGCGCTCCGCGACGATTTCAAATTGATTTTTAACGCGTTTATGTGCACATATACCATTTTTCTTTTTTCTTGTAAAGAAAAAACTTTTGAAACGAGAAGCAAACGGGAAGAGGATAATTTATTTCAGATCACTCTGCATAAATCTCTACTAGTGCATCTCAAGAGCTCGTCAAGCTTTCTAAAGCCTATTGATAACATTCGTGAACATTCGATATTCGAATGTTTCTCAGAGAAGGAAACTAAGCCTTTAGATTTTGCAGTTTCCTATACCAGCTGCGAGTGCGAGAGAGAGGGTCTTATGGGGATATACGTGCGTCAGACAAGGACAAACATACGGATCGCTCGAAAAAGGCGATTTTTCAAAGAGACTATCGAATTTATCTCATACATATGCCAACTTACGATGCACGTAACTTTTCAACGATTTGAGCTATCGAATTGATTTAGTAACGCTATTGCAAAATTCCAAATACTATCAAGCATTCAGAAGTCATGAACGTGTAAAAAATTGCAAGAATTGACCATCAATAAAAGTCAAAACGAAGTTGAAAATTTTTCAATAAAATTTACAGTCTTGCGGCTTCTCAATGGTAAGCCTCCAAGTTTTACTAGAGCCTGTGACCCAGTAATACCATAAGACCCATTTTTATTATACAAGGGGCTGTAACTCTGAGATGAATCCCTTTTCCAAAATTTCTCCTGGCTATGTGGGTTACCGGGTCTGGTTTACCATTTCCGGTTGGCCGTCATATTTCATGTATAATTATTCGCAAGATCCTCAGGGCTACCAACAATGCAGGATATTCATAAAGAAATAAAAGACTTGATTTTGTCGAAAGAAGAAAAATCGAAGGTCCACGTTGTTCTCGTGTAATACTGACTTTAGATTGGAATCCTTGTATCCTGCCGTCGCTGACGTTAGGCAGGCTTTATAAGGTACCTAACCTAACCGTACCTTGCTTGGTAGTGCTCTTGGTTTTTCGAAAGGAGGATGGCGAAGAATTCGCCACGTCACGGATCGAACGATGGTGGACCAAAGTTCAAAGACTGCCGCAACACCGGTAGCCGCCATTGTGCTCTGCCTAGACACATTGATGCATTATGCACTCCCTTTTACTTTTCTACCATCGACCAACCTTCGGCTGTCTATATGTTTCATCGTCGAACCTAACCTAACACCTATTTACCTTGCTGGCCCACCTTTACGTATATCCAATTGGTTCACGGTGCGACTGCATTAGAGCCAATAAGGCCCAACCCCGTGCGGCCATTTTTGTATGTGAAAAAAAAAAAAAACATCTAACTAGTCGCCGAACGTTGAGAAAAATTAATAAATAAATAATGCCGGATTCTTGTGCGATATATAATTTTTTTTTTGTTTCATTCGTCACCGGCTCAATGAATTTGGAAAATCGACGTGGTCCGAAATTTTGCGAAAGCACCACTGACTTCGAATTTCGAAAGTGCAGAACAATAAGGAGATTTCACGGGACTTAGCTATATAAAATTGGTCGCAAGGTACCATCGTAAAGTTTCATGGTGTCCTTGGGAAATTTTTACTATCTCTTGGACACATTGGTCCTGGTATACTAAAAGTACATGGCAGGTAGATTTTTGAAAATTTTACATTTTATCTTCGCGTCCTATCCGGAGTCCTTTATCAATTTCTTTTTAGTTTTCATAAGGATACTCAAGACAAATATCATTTCTGATATAAATTTGTATAAAAGGGGAAATGAATTTCATAAAATTGAATTCACTCGTTTCGTCAACCTTGAATATAGATTTTGGTCATAAATCAAAATTTTCAAAGGACACGAGTCCTTTTTAGCGACGGCATAGAACGACTTCGCCGTGGAATCTTATGGATTTTCTTATGGTCGAGCGACGGCCACACGCCGGCCACCATAAACTACCATAATAAACTCATCAGCTCGTAAAATTTTCGCTCGCATTCCCAAAAGTGCAACTGTAAATCACGCTAGTTCTAAGATTTTCTGCAGGGTAGAGACGCCGAGCGTCGGGACGTCGTCTAATGACTTTTAAGGAAAAAAAAAAAACCCAAAAAAATGGTCTCGACGAATCTTTTCAATTGCGTCTACAGAGTCGCTATTACTATTCTTATTTTCATACAATTCTGGTATGTCGAACGTTCTCGTTCTTGTCTTACGTAAGAGAGCATAGGGCTCGGAGCACGGGACCCTTGTTGTCAACTTTACTTGATTTACCGATCCGATATACGAGCCACTCATTAATACGGGCGTCGTCTTATTTACAGAACGCGCGACGTAACGGTAAATCCTGCGATTTACGACTTTCCGGCTAAACTTATCGGAAATTCAAGCAGCGACATCTTTCTTTAATCCTTAAAATTCCCTCTTTCTAAAGCAATTTCCTTGGACTCGCTCTCTCCCGATTTCACCGTGCAGTCACTCCACGTTTGACAATACAAACGAATATAGAGACCTTTTCAAACAAAAATTATTTTAAAAATCCAATCAATTTTCCATTCGCTCAAAATCTGTGTATTAGGATTAAAAAAAAAAAAAATTTTATTTTTTTTATACACCCTACAATATTCAAAATCAATGTCGACAGGACTCGTATTAAATACGCGTATAATTTATTACTGCGAGGTGGTAGAGCATGTAATTCGCATAATCATTCATGGTATCAATTCCATGCTATTACGTCATACCAAAGATGATCCTTTGACACGTTCAAAGCTGTATCATGTATCCCATAATCATGAGGACTATCAATTGGAGGATAAGATGCTCGAGGTTCGTTCAGGACGAAAAGGAAAGGATGTTACCAGTGAAACACCCACGAGACTTCCAGGAAGGTTTACCGGTTACCCTGGTGGGGGACGTACAGACCGCCTATGGTAACGCCCACACTTTATTATACGCCAGGGCGTGAGGAATCGAAGCGCGTTCGCTGCCAGCACTTCGCAGTAAATACTTGTAGTCGAGTCTTAACGTTAAAAATTGCAGTCAATGTATGCAGCATCTGGAATATTTTCATAGTTTTAAAGTTCGATCGCGCCAAAAGAACGTAGAATAATATTTCATCTTGAAATACCTTAGAGATATACTAGATAGCAATAAGTGTGACTTTGTCACTCTAGTTACTTTTCTTCCAACGTAAAATCCTTTCACTTTTGTTCACGTTCAAGGACCAAAATCTTGCAGTCAGGTATCTTGGAATACACATATTAAGTGGATATGCGTGAAAGGAGATTTAATGGTGAAAAGTACCTTCCCCGTCATCTCCCCTTGCCCCCTTCGTCGGCCCCACTGTCACCAAGTGGCTGGTACTCATTTTGGTCGTAATTCATGAGAATGGCCAGAGCCGTAACCGGCCAATGACTATAACGAGTCATTGGCCAGTCTGTTGCACCCTGTCGTATAGCCATTACTGTATAAATGATTTTATGCTGGTTTATTGTGCAAGAGTCGAGAGAAACCATTTTAACTGAGTTAGTTTTGCCTGTGTAGGATGCGTCGGGACGCTGTCGGCTGTATTTATTTATGACGCTTGAGGCTTATGCATTTACGGGCAACACCTCCCTCTCTACCCGCCAACGATACACTTCCTGCACTTGGACTGGGATCGTTTAGCGAATAATGGGACATTGCGCGAGGACGTTTTTGTAAAATTTATTATTATTGCCGAGAGTTAGGGAGGATTACGTTTGTCATTGTCTCTTAAGGATTTTGTTCTCGTCGCTGAGACTGACTCGCGTGTACAGCACGAGTGAGTGTCGTAAAAAGAACTTTAAAAGTTGAAAAAAGTCTTGACGCCAGACTTTTTTTTTTTTTTAATGTTCAAGATTAAGGTATGGCTATTTTTTTAAGAAATCATCGTACACTTTTTTTTAACATTATTAGTACTCGACTCTCAATATATTCTGCGTGCTCGATTCTTGAAGTATTATGGATAATCGTATAGCTTATTGAATGGCAAAGTAAACAGTGTCGAGAGAAGTAAATTTGTCAAAAATTTCGTTAAAAGGGCGTATCGTGACACGACTATACACATAATAGTATAAAGTCAAACCACACGATGTCCGCAAAAGGATTAAGGCCCCTCTGTGCCGTCGGGGCGTGGTACTTCGTGCAAATGAGGCCCCGCGAGTAAAATTTACAAGCATCCTTATGTATGGTTTTGGACTGGGCTCAAAGTACGTACTGGTCCCCCCCTCCCTCCCTCCCGCCCAGCACCATTTCCCACAAATGCTATAACAGCCATTTGTTCGATACATTTTTGGGGACCGTTTTCATTCGAGTACTTTCAACTGACCCTGGTCTTCCTCAACGTACCGAGACTAACAGTACTCAACCAGAATGAGTATATTTCTTTATTTCAAGCTCTCCCCCCAGGCAAAATTACAATAAGTATAGAAATGGCAACCAGACCTCCCCCACCCCTCTAAACCACAGTACACAATTTACAACTAACCAACTAGTAATTGACTTTAGTCCTGAGTATACTACCTTAAGCTCGCTAACGTTTCACAACAAACCGGGATTATCGGATTAACCAGAGGTCTACGTTTGGGCATTAACTGTGGATTAGGGTGGACTGTTGGGCCTCATTTAGACTTGAATTGGCAAAACTCTGAAGTTAATCCCTTTAAAATGTGCCGAGATTTAGTTACTCCGTTGATTCTTTGGAGACTGTCAATATTTTTGAGGGTGTACGGTGAGGAAGAGGGGCGTGAAACTGACTACCGAAATATTATTTTATCTTTGACTCGTGAGAATAGATATCTTTGGGTAATTAGATAGATTCAATGAAAACTAATCTGGATGGCAGTGTTAGCACAGAGCACTCATGAAAGTTGTGTACCATAAGGTACGAAAATACTGTACCCATGTTAAATAGCCTGAAACTTTTCGTAATGCCGTAGAACGTTAATGGATTATGTCTGAGGACAAATATTTTTTGTGAAAAAAGAAAGAAGAAGAAGATGTTGCAAGAAAACGAAACACAATAAATATGCACGTGAAGTCGTGTGTCGTATTCAGGAACGACGAGTCGCGAAGGAGACATCCCTTTGGACACGGGGACCAATTATAAGTAATTTCACACCGTGTAGCATATACTTTTTAGTCGAATTGTCACCAGGTCAATTTGTCACCAGACCCTTTGAAAGATATAAGCTATAGTGATTTTTCGTGCTAGTGACAAAACGGTAGTCGCGCCACAGGGAATGCCCTGCGCGATCCGTGACGCCAGGGTAAAAAAAAGAAAGGGGCAATTAGTGACCCGGCTAATTAGCAGAGATCACGAGCGGGGTGAGTAATATTCCTGAGACGCGGAGCATCAGTTTCGTGAAGTAAATATGAAACGTCGGTGTCGTCAAGGAACAAGTAAGACCCCAAGAAACGGTAATGCAGCACGGCTGGGACTAGTGGCGTAGCACGTGGTTGACCCCATAAATAATTATGGGAGGTCCCAGGAGTTAACGTTTTCAACCGTTGACGAATATTTGGCTCGTTACACTACTGGCTGCTACGGCTCACTGCTAATAGTCCAGTCAGGATGATCCTGGATGTTTAAGTGGCTGCGTGTGGTCCTGCAGGAATCTTGACAAATTGCATTGGGTATGAGAAAACAAAAAGTTCGACCTCATTGCCAAGCCATATGAAGATCACGATAAAATTACACGTAGGTATATGAAAGGCATGTTAATTGACTAAAAAAAAATTCACTTGTACTTTATGTATGAATTATGAATTGGCTATGAGGTAATATAAATATCCAATACTAATAATAGTGGCTGTCGATGGTAAAGAATTTTTAGTCGATTTTTTTGGACATTTTAGATTTTAGGATTTTAGTCGGTCAGGAAGTCCCTACTGGTTCGATAGGCGAGGATAACGCGCGTTACTACGCGTAACTCCCGAACAGAAACCGTATCACATTAATTGCCACTAATAATGGGTGAATCTTTAGTCAGGTATTTATGAGTACGCGTGCTCTGTTTCGTTATCCGGTAAGGAGTTGGTGAGAGAGAGAGAGAGAGAGAGAGAGAGAGAGAGAAAGAAGTAAGTAGAAAGATGGAGCGAGAAGTAGATTGATTTCAGGGATGGATGTATGAGAAATGAAAAATCTGAATGATCATATTCAAGATACTTAGTTATCTTGACAGGCGTATACCTGATATATAGAATTCGGTTTTGGCGGGAAAAATGAAAAAAAAAACATGACGTCGAGTATAATTTTCCATCCGTTCGAATTTAAGGACTAAAAAAGTTGACGGATCCAGGACAAAAAGTATCGTTATTATTTCGTAACTACTCGAGAAATTTCATCTCTCTCACAGACTTCCACCATTTTTCTTTCTAGCGGTCGTTTCATTTCTTCCCGACATCGTTTAACCGGTCCGTGTGACTATATATATGTATATATATATATATACTGTGCGTATTAACGAGTGCGTGCTTGTATATCTATATGGATACATGCTTGGTAGTCGTGCTACGAAATCGTCCTGCGGCGCGCTTGATAAATTAATTTGCACCGGAAACGTCTGACAGGGAAATGACGTCATTACCCCGCTGCCGAACGAGCCGGTAGCCATTGTTGTACCTCAGGGCTATTGTTCGCACCTACGAAACCCACCTACAACAACCCCCTGGTAACAACAGCCTTATCGTAATAAAGAATGGGACTAATAGAGGAGCACGAATAAGGTTTAGCCGAAAAAGAAAATAATACGACGATGCCTTTGAAATTTCGAGGAAATTATCCTTGAGCCTTGTACGTATTATTTCTAGTGTCTAACTAGAACTCGTGAATGAGATTCGGAGACGTCATTAGATAACGTCCGAATAAGTGGATTTTTATCCGACACGTAAATTGGGTTGAATTGGATCAAGAAGTAAGGCTCAACGAAAAGATTTACGGGACACTTACTAGCCAAGCGAATTACGCGTCTGCCATCTAGCGGATAAAATGGCAAAGATAGCAATGGTGCCATAAGGTTGTTCGAAAGGCGATGGGATGCGTGGGCCACATAGGGCCGCCCGATGCTCGGTTCGAGATTGAGCGGGAAAGAAAGAAGCCAAAAGTAAAGAGGGGAGTGCAGGCCGATCTCATTTCGAAACGTGAATGAGCCGGCGGCGACCTCAAACGAGACTTCACCCTCCTCGCTCCGTGCACCACCTAACCTTAAAATCAACCTTACCTTCAGTCCTCTTACGTTCCTTATACCTACCTACCAGCCACCCTACTTGACTTGTTTCACTTTTTTTCATTCCTCCTTGCTCCGGGTACTCTGGAGTTTTTCCTCGACAACAATGGCTGCACTGCCTCCTTGGTTCTCTGACTTTCTGTAACATAGGGAACCGCCGCTACCGGTCGCCGCTATAGTGATACCCACGATGCACCGGTCTATGGATATAATGACTAATCATAGTTTATCAAGGCTGTATAAAGGGGACACACTTGCGAGCTCCGCACGTGGACAGACATTTTTTTAATAAAAAATTCTCGCTTGATCGAGCAATCATTTATTTTCAATCATTCGATCGACCTTAATGACGATATATATGTTTTGTGTATGTCGTACGATGTATCGACGGTTTCCAAAATAACAATGCTATCTTGGAATTCGTTTTGCTTCGGTTGTAATACGTATAAAATAATGAAGAAACGCCGGGGATATTTTAATTAGTAAACGAAGCGTTACCATAATTAAAATGATCTACGCTGTACCGGATGATTTATTTGGTGCGATCGGTAGCACGTGGAGTTTATCTTGCCGAGGATCGCAGCGTGTCGGATTGGAATCAGCTACCGGATTTAACGTAGCGAGAGATCGAGGATTGGGCCCGATGAAGACTGGTGGCTTCACCAACACGAATCAACATAAAGCATGTATGTACGTCATCCCGTACATATGTAACGAACGTATGTAAGACTAGTATCGAACGAAGAGAAAGAAGGGATCCTACAGTCGTGAAGGGAGAAGAAGAAGAAGGAAGAAGCGAGAAGAAAAAAAAAGTCCCTAGGATCTTTCTGTCTGAAATTGAGCCTCACGCCCCCTATACGGATGACTCGACGTTACGATTTACGAGGTGAAAATAGGCCCAAATTCATATATACAAGCGGCAACCGACAGTGCGATACTGCAGTCATCATGAGGCTCACGAAGTGACGGCCGCCCCAGTGAATCGGCCTGAAACAAACGAAACGGTCGATTTTAATTATAACCGGGACCCATTAACGGGCCCCTTAACGTCAGGATAGGTGAATTCGCAGTTCGTCACTCCGTACCTACTTTCCCAGCCTGTGAAACCCCGTATAAGATCCCAAGATAATTCTCACTGCAACCGAGTATACCTATTTCTATGTAACCTGTGAAAAACTCATAGGCACGCGGGACTTAAAGCGGGTCGATGGTGTTGAGGAGGTGTTTTGTTTTTACCTAATTTGCCCTAAGGCCCGACTCTCCCTCCAACCACCTTAGACGCCATTTCTCTACCGTACCAGGAGAATCCATCCATCCCCAGAACTTGTCCAGTCATCGACTCTTGATCGAGCCGACTTTGGATACCTGTTGCCGACCTCCTCTTCGTCTTCTTCTTTATCTTCTTTCTCTTCTTCCTTCGTTCTTTTCTAACGTCCACTTCTTCCGACACTTCTGCCACTTCTGTTTCTTGACACTTCAACACTCGTAACTTCACGTCTTTCCGCAGTAGTATAGACTACTTCAGGCACCAGTAAGATCTTCTGCGCACTTCAATCACTCGGACATAGTCGGTTCGCGAATTTAATGTGTTTCTTGACAGTTCATGAACAATGCGATTCACGACAAGTCGCAAACGCGGCTTTACGTGAAATTCATGAAAATTTATGCTAAAGTGGAGAAAAAATATATTTCAGTAGAAAATTATGCTGATGCATTTTTTTTTATATATATTGTATACAGACCCACGTGCGTTTCGCTTGTGACTTCATTGGTTCCGATCTGTCAAAACAGAAAAAGCACATTGAACTTATCGACTGAGTATGTCTATGTACAAGTATATAAGCCATATATTGTACCAGCCTGAACTTCCGGCTGATTATGCTCGCCACATTATCACTGTCAGTCACTCTGGACAAAAGTCTCTGTCGGCCTAAGGCAAATCCTTAAATCGCCTTGTTTGTACCTGATACCAAAAGCCTCGATCTTCTAGAAGATTGTGACTGTTGCGACTGAAGTGGCAGGTAGTAGCAGCTAGTATCATTAGTAGTCAGTGACAGTGAAGTATGACAGTTGTTAATATTCAATTAATAGACTGAACCTATCTTGATCTTATCTTAAGATCAAATCGGTCTCTTGGCTGTATCCATCCAGACTATCCAGAGTTCAGTGTCCATGTTGCATTTAACGTTGACCTCTAATAAAATGCGTACATCTGCCGTCTCTTGAGTCTTACAGGTGTCAGTCTAAGCCAACATTGTCAGTGATCCTCAGACGATCTTGACGATATTTTACAATTCTTTAAGTATCATGTTACTTATTAGCGTCTATTGAATCCACCTGAGAATATGATAAAAACGAAGAAACATGGCGAACAGTCTTACGGTTTGGGAGCCACTGAAAACGGGCGGGAGCTCAAAACTTTAATTAATGACGTCCCGAGTGTTGGTTTCATTCATAGAGATTACGGGCTGTCCCTCGCGCCACTTCGAAAAGAGAAAAAAAAACAGGAGAGAATGAAAATACGACGGAGCAAAAGGTTTTGGAGGATTGGGAAGCTCGAGAGGTATGAAGAAATAAAAGATAAAGAGAGCAATCGAAAAGCCAGCAAATATATATATATATATATTCTTGGATCTAGGGGACAGGGACGTATAAGGAATGGAAAAAAGGGGGCCCAAAAATTGGGGCGCATTGTGGTACTCTGCTTTTCTTTATCTATTTTTTGTCTTCTTCCTTCTCTCTTCTCCAAACCCTCTGTAGCGTCCCGGAGGAACAAAGAGAGAGCACCTTTAGACTTCGTCAGTCCGGGACAGTGAGTGCGAGTGAGCGAACGGACGAGCAAGCGAGAATAGTGAAAGAACGCCCGCAGGGAAAATTTCATATTCTTCCATTTTTGACGATCTAATTCCAGAAGCTTAATTACCTTATACCTTATAACCTGAGGAATCACGGGAGCTCGGAGGAGGGCCCCAGACTCATGTACCAATACATGGCTACACGTATACACGCATACATACTCCATATGATCTCAGCCTCATCTCGTCCACCTTCTCATCTTCCGATCTTGTACCTTCTACATACGTATGAGGGTTCCTAATTTTTTTTTCTTTCTTTCTTTCTTTATACTCGTTCTTTCTTTTTTCTCTTCTCTATTATTTTTTCCAAGCACTTTTTTTATAACCTCCTCCCACCTCTATTCCTCATCATTGCTCCCTCCCCCACTTCGTGGCTACCAACTGTACAACAATGCAGTCTTAAAATAATTCTCGAGCATGTGCCGTGTGTGGTCGAAAAAAAATCCTGTCTATTACCACACGCGGAACCTCGTACGAAGAACTCATTAAGGAACCAATGCTTGCGTTCATTAAACTGATAATAGTAATTAGTAGCTGATAAATACTTAATAGGTCAATATAGCTATATCGTCGCGAAGTGCTATACATGTTTTCTTTGCTTTGATTAATTATTGTTTTTTTTTTTTTTTTTTTGTTAGTTCGTCTATGATCAACATTTTTCATCGTCTATCCGTCGCCCGTGCATTCTTCCTCTGGCTCCCGGATTGACCCGGGAAAATTTGAATTACCTGGACTGCGTCGTGACTCCTAGCCGATCTTCAATGTACTCAGCGCAAAGAAATCCTCGGCTGCCTAGAGTAAACACGACGAGGAAGCGAAACATTAGGGTAGGAATGAATGCCCCGGGGCGTACAGAATCAGTAATCTTGCCTTTAGAAGACCTAACGTATCCTTGACGTTCCTCGGCGAATGTGCAAGCGGGTGCCTACGTCCTGATGCTTAATGTACCACGTCCCGCTGCAAAAACCGTGGAATATTGCGTTAACTGACTACTGCCGACGGATCCCTCGAGATCGGTGCGACGGGACGGGACGTTCTCCGTGTCTCAGGACTATCTTGAGTTATCGCGTCAAAACGTACCCTTGGACAGTGGTAGGGTGATGGTGTCAGTTGGTATCGATAATTATTTTTTTAAATTTCAATTATGATAATTTTTTATCGTAAATACAGTCATGAAGTTTAATTTGTATTTTTATGTAAATATAAGAGAGAGAGAGAGAGAATGTACTTATAGTGATATATTTATTTTATCAGTGCAATATTCTTTTAACTATTGCTTGGCATGCGTGTAAGGTTTCCCATATGTTCGTCAATCATCTTCGAAGCGAGTAGCCGGGACGACAATGGCCAACCACGTGGAATTAAAACGGACGAAATAAATGGACGCTCTCACGGGGACGCCGATATCGTTAACTGCATTGGTAGGTGAGGCCGGGAACGGGCGATGCTTTAAAATTAAATTAAGATGAGGTGAAGTGAAATCGTTCCGAACGAGCGTCGCGAAAGATTTTGCGTAACACTCGCGAGTGCACGAAAGAGTGTAGCCTGCCGGTTTAACGGTGTGTACGTATATTGAAATGATAGGTGTGCGCATTGATATACATAGAATCGATCGTAGTCGATCGGTACACGATCACGGTAGAACTTTAATGCCGATCAAAGTCCTCAACGGCGCTCATTCGTTACGCCTATCTGCCATTTCAATTAGTTTAACCATATTTTTTATGGGAATCCATATCTCGTTCTGTTGCGTCACCCGATCGCATGATAAAATCGTATCCTTCGGTGGTTGAATAATGATTTGAATTTTTTTTTTTTCTTCTCCGATCATTTTTTTTCCCCCCTACAAGCCTACACGAAAATATCGAAGAGACGCTTCGACGTCCCGACGCTAACCTTCCTATATGACGTTGCGTGCGGGTTACACGTTCCTACAGGTTACGTGTGTCCCAGTGTTAAGGCGCACAGGTGGACAAGTCGGCAAAAGTCTTTTGTAAAGTGAGCATGCGAACACGAGAGTCACCCCATTGGCAGGCTTGCTTCAATTTAAAAGTTTCGACTTCACTGCGAAATTGAGATTGAAAAAAAAATCGGCTGCCTTTCTTGTTTCGTTCCACGTCGCTTCGGACCGCCTTTAATACTTTGACTTCGCGCGTTCCCTCTCGACGATTTTTTGTTTGTATAGATCGTCTTTTTTTCCTTGTTTTTTTTTGTTATTGGGTTTCGCATCCCTTCCAAACCTTCTTCTCATCTGTGCCATTTATATTTATGCCCGTACACGCATGCGCAAAAGTATCTCGCTAATTTTCATTCAGCTTCCGGCGTCTCCTTTGGGCTAATGAAAAGTGCATCACTGCAGCCACTGTAACGATAAAAATCTAGTTTGCTTCCCAGATTTGCCAGCGAACTTATCCACGAGAAATATTGTCAGTGTGACCAACCTCAGGTAATGCCTAGCCACTAGGCAAGGACAATGAGTAAGGAGATGATAATGTACGGGGGAAGAAGAAAATGAACTACTGGTAAAGAGGCCAAGCTGAGCTGAAAGGACAGTAAAGGAGGAGTGTGAAGAACGGCGTCGGCACGTCTATACGCCTCTGGGAGATAGACAGGTGCCAGGGATACTCTTACACTGTATATTTGTGTACACAAACTGTAGTGTACTTCATTTCCCGCAGGAACTCTGTACATGCTGCGAATTTCCGACGGGGAACGCCAGCCCATAAAATTGCACTGTAAACCGTGTATAAGTGGCGACCCGGCATCGATTTCACTCACCGTTCAGAACGACTCAATTCCACCTAGCCACATTGCCGGCACCGATTTCCGTGCATATCACGTATGCTTCTTTTTTTTTGAGAGAGAATACAAAAAAAAGTACGTAAAATTTTTGATAATGCATACTGACATGTGTACTCCAGAATTTATCTATAGAAAAGACAGTGGTACAAGAAATATATGTGAAATTATCTTGGTTATATAATTTGTTATATATATATTGTATTGTGACAATTACATGTTATTATTGTTAAACATTTTTTTTCAGGGTTCAAGAGTTCACACAGTTCTTATTGAAAATGTGGAAATTCCATGAGCGACTCGAACGGACAGTAGCAGGAATTTTTTTTTGGTCCTCAGGACGCTCGGTGTCCAGGCGTTCAAGGAGCGGATCGTCGGATCAATCGTTTGAGCGTCGCGATCGAGGAAGATCGGAGCGATCGTGGAAGAAAACGTCTACCGATTCCCACGCCTACGTGCGGCAATTAAGCAAATAAAACGAAAAACGGCGTGTCGGGCCACGAGTGGTTCCCCTTTCTCGATCCTTTTCGCTCCTTCGTGAATTCATCTGGAGACTCGACTGCTCGGGACGGTCGCATCCAGCGAAGCACGTACGTGCATCCAGTTTCCAGTTTCCAGTATTACTCAGCCAAATCCTTTAGCCGTCGATGATCAAATCGACAGCAGCCTCGTAATTTACCATAGCTAGTCTCGCCTACTCGCGAAACTTTAATTCTTTTTTTTTTTTCCTCTTTTAAGTCACCTATTTCTTGCCTTCCTCCATTTTGTTTTTCGTACTTTCTATTTCCATTGTTTTTCCTTATTTTTTAATCCCCCTCTGGTACTCGACCATTAGAAACGTCTCAGGAGTATGATTTCAAAGAATTATTATTATTATTTTTTTTTATGTCAGACTATGTAACAATGCATTCTTGGTCTGATAGGTTCGTATCGTATAGGATAAATGTAATTGTGCCTATATCTTCGTACACTCAGGTTCTCCCCTTTCGCAACGTATGCCAGTAATAAAATTAAGAGCAACAGCAGACACGAAAATAATATTCGTTAATTAAAGCCGATCGGAACGGGCGCCCACGTGGTTTAGTCATAGTCGTGACATGGAGAATTTTCAATTGCAGGATGCGCCCGTCTGTATACTAACCGAAGCTAATCCCATAAACAGCGTGGACGTGTCCATAAGGGTTTCGAACGTACGACGACAACTACGACAACGTTGTCGAGCAGGACAAAAATATTAATCATCCTGCCGCGTCTCGCTAATTAACCAGCCTTAAGTAAGCAGATCCTTGCCACGTTCAGTCGCATCCCAGCGGACTTAAAAATCCTATAAGGTTTTCCCAACTTTTTCACTCATCAGAAAAAAAAAGAAGAATATTCCAAAATTTTTGCAAATTTTTTACTTCCTATCGCAAATTAACATTTCCCACGAGCAACCTGCTTATTTACTGTTATCTAGACGGTTAGAGAGAGAGAGAGAGAGAGATAAAGATAGAGATAGAGAATAGAGGTTAGAGAAAAAGAAAAAAAAAAAATTAAGCAAGAAATTAACGACGTTCGCGGGAAATGAGTTGTAACTGACCTACCGCATTCGCGGTCCCAATTTGCGGGACCATTTCCAGCGTTGGCTGTAACGTTAGGCCGCGTCGCGTCGCGAGTCGTTGGTCGTCGCGACGCGTTTATGACGAACGACTCGACCACACGCGTGCAACTGCGTAACACGAAGCACATGCTTTCTAAAGGTTATCGAGACGGTAATGAAAAGACAGAAAGAAAAAAATGCATAGTGATAAATTTTGCATGCGTACGCACGTTTATGTTCTACCAACGCTTTCTCGCACGAAAATCCAATTTTACAAAAATATCGGCTCCGGTAATGAGAAATAGCCGCTGAGTCACTCGGCCACGATAAAAAAGTTGAAGAAGGCAAAAGCCGACCTCGGCAAGAGAATCTGGTTCCTTGAGCAGTATATATATATATATATATATATATATATATATAATAAGTACGTGTAAGTACATATACGTATATATTTTATATATATTTCTACTATATACATACACAGTATATATACAAGCTACTATCTAGTGGTTAGTACAGAAACAGAGTAGGTATAGCTAACGTCCCACGCCCTCTTCGACCAATGAGAAAAATCACCTCAGTCCTCTTTCATTCTGTATCCTCGAGTTTTCTTGTTGTTGTCGTTGTTTCCTTTCTTTTATTATTTTCTCACCCCGCTTCCATCCTCTTGTTTCTTTCCTTCAGTCCGTGCCACTTTGCTGTCCCTCTTTCGATTGCCCCTGCACGAATCAACCCTCCGTCGACCCGTTCCGAGGATTCTTGTATAAGGAAGCAGAGAGATAGAGATAGAGAGAGAGAAAGAGAGAAGTCTTGGCTTCATTGTGTTTTTCTAACGTGGAATTTCTTACGCGCTCGGATAATACACTTGCGGGATTTGTTATCCACGCTGCTGTAAGTGCATGCAGGCAATGGGCAAGAATGACTGCACGTATGTACGACGTACAAGGATGGGCCAGATTATCGAGAGAAGAAAAAAAAAAGTCCGTAATATCCCAGTTCATGAATATAATCGTATCTTGCATTCGTATATTGTCGGAAATTCATTTCGTTTACATACAATCTCCAGGTGTTTACTCAAAAGCTGACAGTACGACGAAACCGTGTGATCCGTTTGTGCGTAAGACTAAAAAATATTCTTGTACCTAAGCCAAGCCGTGGTAAAGCCAAACTAAAAGCGTAGGACAGTAGCTCTGTTCGTTTCAGCGTGACGGCCGCCATTGTTCGCGCTGCACACACACTTCTTCGTGGCTTATCCTATGTGTGCTCATCGTCACGTTCACACGTGGTGGCTCTGACGTCGTAGCGGCGTCCAGGAGGTGAGAGTCTCGCACGTGATAAATGCATCCGAGAGAATCACGACGTGAATCAAATGAGGCCCGTAGCCTCACAGCACGACGAACCAGCCCATAGACTTGCGGTACACCGTTGTTGTATATATATATATTCACAGACCTAATATATACCTCTTATGAACTCGACTGTACTTGTATAGGTATTTTCAAATTGTACCGGTATTCCAGAACCGCTTCACGGATTCTCATCCGACTGTACTTAACACACGGGTATATGGATGATTACAAGAGGACTTTGAGATAGAGAGAAATAAAAAAAATAAACTATTCTATTGACTAAATCGATGTCATACGTGACGTGACTTTTTGACGATACAAACATATTTTTGATCAACCGCAATTATGCTAACGGACAGAAGGTGTGTGATATGGTTTTTATATTTTTCAACATTTTTCGTCTTTCTTTGTACGCGTGAAATATTTAGGGCGTGCTGCGTCACGTGGTGAGATTATTTTTTGTAGCTTTGTTTTATTCTTTTTCCCTGGGCTATTATTCAATTTTGAAATTTTTAAAGATGGTACTGTCTCTCTTTTTTTCGCTCTCTTGCTTTACAGTGGGACCCGGCAAGAAAGTGATCTGGAATATCGTAGAAAACAGAGGGGGGATCGACTCCGCCCAGGTTACACGTACGTATATAGAAAGGACAAAAAAGTTCCTTACTCCTTTTGATGGCCGAGAGAGAGAGAGAGAGAGAGAGACAGACTACACACATCACCACCTGACAACGCACTCTTACACTCGCATGCCGACGGAGATTCATTCAGGTTCTTCGGTCCCATTCGGGTCTCGGACCGACAATGTGTGTACAAATTGCCTCGGGACTTTTTATCTTATTAAAATCCGGGGGCAATATTTAGACGGAGCAGTTTCTCACTCAAAAGAATTCCTTGGGCCGCGCACGATCAAACCACTCCTCCTCTGAATGAACCTTATCCAGGGTTGGATGAATTGGTATGGTTTTTGATCGTTTGGATCATTTGGGATAGAGTTCGTTTGATTCGGTACGACGAAAAATACCATTGAACCTGATTCCAATGGATGGATTTTGTTTAAATCATTTTTTCTTGTCATTTTATTGTTTCAGGCAAACTTGTACGCCATGTCTGTATGAATCTAGGGAAAAAATTTAATTTTTTTTTTGTTTTCTTAAATTATCGAGGATTTTATCATTTAGTTATTACTCTTGGAAATGTACTTTGTAAATATATTGCCAAACTGTATATATATATATGTATATACTTGTTACGGAGTTATTGAGCGTACAAGATTGTTAACACGCTTACTCATGCATGGGGCCTTGTCCACGAAGGGGCTATTCGAGTTGTCTAAGGTGTGTGTGAGATAATTCTAAGCACCAGTGCAGGACCTACCGCATTTGATTAGAATCCTGTTGGTTTTTGTTTTGTTACGTTGTCATTGATATGCGCGTTACGCATCGAGTATCACTGCAGTATTCATCGTGTAGACGAAATATGAAATTTTTTTTATAACACAAAATTATAGTCCGTTCGCTATAAGAGTACTAAGAATTTATCGTGAAGTGAGTAGTCGGATTCGGTTGGGCAACCTGTCGCCATGTTTAAGGATCAATCATAACGGAGCGTGGAATCGATCATAACCGCAAAGGTGTCGCCACTGTCGTGATCCAGCGAAACGAACGGAATTCGATTTTTTTTGTTGATCTTCCTTCTCTCCTTGACTCTCTCATTTTTCTTCTTCGAAATACGTCTAACAGTATCGACAGAGAATCGTCGACATTGTTTAGTGGCCGATATGGCATCCTTTTCGTTTCCTTTCGAATTCACAAGAGAAACCGAGCTCAGCCGAGTCGAGCCGACAGTAGCCGATCCCAACTTCAAAAGATATTTAGATCGTGGATCGAGACGCGGATGCTGCGTAAAAAGAGTCCCGATGGAAAATGTATAAGAGAGTTCCCTGATTTCGTGATAAAAAGTCCTGTGACTAAGTCGGGGTCACGACTTCGCCGTGGCAAGGTCATAGTCACAGTAGGAATTCTGTGAGAATATACTCGGCTCTTGAGCATCGACACGAATTCGACTTGCGTCATAGTCGATCGTGACGCTGACCGCTAGATACCGAAACTCCACTAGTCAAGTATGACGAATGATAATTTTCTTTGAAATTCTGACAATTCACTTTGCTTAGAAAATATCATTCGTTCGGTTCAATGAATATCGATAATATTTATCGTGCTTTTCAATTTTCAAAAAAAAATTTTAAAAAATTAATTCTACATATAATCCATCGTAACGACGCATAATCGTCGGCTGCAATGATCTGTGACGTAGCGATTGGTGATACAAAAATTCATTATGACAAAAACGCTAATTGCGCCGTTATCTTGCCGCACGGAAGCGGTCAAAAGTTTCACGACTTAAAGACGACTCCGAGGTCCGCTACGCGCAAGAAGGTTTACGCAAATTTTCATTAAGGCTGTCGTACGACTTTCACGAGGACGACTAAGGAAATAAGGTTCCGTGTGAATTTCTAAAAAAAAAAAGACGAAAAAACGTATAAACTGTTGATACGCCATGGCCATTACTTAATTAAAGACATCATCCAACCAGAAGGACATATTGAAGTCTTTGAAAGAGAGTAAGAAAGTGAATAAATTGTTGTTATCGTCTATATAATACTTGGAGATAGTCACAGTCGTCGTCGTTGTTCCCATAGTGATTTGAGATTGGCGTGAAATCAATTAGGCGAGATGTAATTGTAGGAATTCGCGTTGAAGAAATCGCGGGCAAAAATTCTTCGTCTAAAAATAATCGATGACTTCTTTTATGCCAGGTATATGCGACACGATCGATCGAAAGGCGATTCCCCACGATAATCGATATAAAGAGACACAAGAATCGAAGGAAAGTAAAATCGTACCAAAAGTTCTTTAGAACTTTCTACGCGATGCCATGCGCGGCTAATACATATACATATGTATAGTCGCAGTCGACCATCATCCTGACATAAATACACGTAGAAAGTGTTGATTTTTTGAAAACGCAAAAAACTTTTAGATTTTCATTAGAAAAAGTGCAAGACGAAAAAGACGATCGACGGCGATTAGATCGAATCAGATTTGAAAATCATTTGATGTTCTAGACATTCGACGGATTCCCCGGGAACGCCAGACTGTTCATGCAACGATTGATTAATCGATAGATTAATAGTTACGCTCGATTAATCACCCTTACGGTGGTAACCGTAAAGATAAAAAAATTGTTCCTCTGTCTTTCTTTCTCGTATCTGTTCCTCTCTCTTTCTCTCTCTCTCGCTCTTATAGCCTTTCCTTCAATTCTATTGAAAACACATCGCAGTTACCAAAGAGAGCGGAGATTCCCAATTGCGAAAAACAATCATTTTTCTGATACTCGACGTAATAGATCGTTTGGCAATAGATCGTTCTCGCTTTGGATTTATCGACATCATTTGCAGATGATTCTAGTTGAGATCTAATTGAGATCTAATTAAAAATTAGCGCCCCATGAAACTGGTTCGAACGAGAAAAACAAATGTGGACCGAGTCGCTCGTGAGGAACGAGCCAGGCCATTTTGCAAGGGAATTCTTCTACCTTGGGGAATTTGTTTGTAATCAAAACTTTTTACTTTAATCACTTAAAGAGAATTTTGATTATATTTTAAAAGATCTTTGACTGATTATTGTATAATGGGCAAATTTTTATCGAAATTATCATACGTTGGAGATTCGATACAGGATGAGATAAGCTAATTTTTAACGGATCGTACGTCTGTCCTTTTCGTACACGTGCGAATGTCTATAGATTCGTCTCTCTCGCACTCATAGCTGGTATACAAAATTTAAAAAAATCAAAGGTCTACAGGTCTTGACTGATAGTTCAATGGCATTTTCAAGTATAGTTATGAGTTTCTTATTTTTTTTTTCATAAAAACAAAACTTTTAGTTGCAAATAATTATTAGTATTATTTAGTGATTTTTGAGGGAATCTTAAAGATGACTTTACAGTGAAAGCAGGACTCCCTTTACGATGAGCGTCAATGTACTGTTGAGTAATAAAAGGAAATCGATTTTTAGCATGGTAAATCCACGATTCATAGTTTTATCGACCGATCGAATGATCCCTCTATATAATACTGTCACATCATTCGGTCCAGGTACAAAAAAACCGGGGAGAGTCACTTAACTTAAGATTAAATTTCCATTGCGATTTTATAGCCAGAGATTCACTCTGTACCACGGTAACATCTGTTGCGTCACATAACATCGGTAACATCTAAGAAAAAGTGAGAGATTAATTTCGAAAATCTTCGTAAAAACATTGTAACATTTGCGCTCGTTTAACTTATCTCACGAAAAATTTTAAGTCCCCGTCATGCCTCCTTGCTTATAGATTTTTATTGTTCGCGAGAAAAATATGTTCTTTCGCCAGCTTTGAGAAATACACGTGTTTCATCATTTTTGAATGCGAGTGTCGAGTTACGAGTAAATAAAAGCCGATACTGACCCTCTGAAATTGCTTAATAAATTGAATTTCTATATCGAATCGTAAAATGGTACGGTTCACGGCGAAAAACTCTTTCCGCTATCATTTTTATGGAATCATAAAAATTCTACGATAGTCTAACAATTTTCTCTGGCAATCAGTGACAATTATATCGATATTCCCAAACGGGACGATAATCGTCATTAACGAAGAACTTTTTTCGGATTGATTCATCGTTCTGGACCACCCAGTATCTTTGTAACTATATACCACAGTTACATAACGACTATAGCCCTGTTGATTTTTCACGTAACCAAAAAAAACCCAAATCAAAATATTGCTCTATAAAAAAAAATTTCATCTATAGTCGGTCCATGAGTTTAATGTGTTTTTTTTTTGACAGGTCGAAAATAATGACGTCTCTAAGCAAGCCCCACGTGGTTCTGTTTACAATTTTTGTTACATAGCAAGCACTGGGAAATATTTTCTTTTTTCTACTCAAGCATACATTTCCATGCTTAAGGAAGGCCACGTGCGATTTACGAAGTATTGGATCGTGTGCAGACTGTCAAAAAAAGAAGCATTGAAATCGTGAATCGACTATAGCTTGAGGTTATTGTTCCTAGCGATCGCTTTCGAACGATCGATCGGATCGTTAAGATGCAAGGATTGGTTATGCTCACAGACTGCGAGCAGACGGCTGCCACGTGCAAATTTTTTGTCCAATCATTACCATTGGGATCATTGTATCTTATTAAATTAAGGAATCGTTTCCAGGAGGTCACCGTGACCGTTAGTTCAATCACCACCGGGAATCTGTGCATAATTACGTCACCGGAAGTACCAAGGAATTTTCCTCTTGGACTTTCTAGATCATTAATTAATCGGTGAAACCGCCACCTTCCTATTAGCCCATCCATCCCGTTATGCTTGCACGATTTTATTACTTGGGCAAAACATGTAATGCAATCGGCATAGACAACACAGTGCAAACAGAAATCCACGAACGAAGATCTCTGGTCCAGACCAAAAGCCACACGCGATCGCTTGTAAACACAGCATCCAAAAATTATACACTATCATCTCCCTGATTACTCGTCTCTGCCATTTCAGGCTCAAGAAAGTTGAACGCTGAGAAGCATGAGCGTAACGTCAGCGTCAGCCGTAAGAGAGCCCCCAAGACTACGGAGGAGAAGAAATGGACCGTCGCGCGAAATCTCAATGATTCGCGTCCTCCTCCGTAATTAATCTCATATCTGAGATTCCCACACAGCCTCCAGCTTCGGATACAGGAGAGAGTCCTTAGTGGTGGATCGTCGTTATCCCTCGGACAATAAGATCTCGTCGATACAGAAACGCCAGTCAGTATCAGGATCACGTGATCCTTACTAGAATGACGTCAAGACCGCCCTTAGCACTTGCACAATGCAAGGAGATGAACAAGGCGTTTCTTTGGATATCCAGATAAAAAATTGGAATCATAGGGAGGACAAAAAAACAAGTTTAGAGGTTCAGTTAATAAGACTTTACCTAGGTAGCTCCGTAGTCTTGGGTAGAAAAGTGGATTTTCAGGCAATCCTTTTTTTTTCTCTAAGTCAACTCGCTTCTTTGTACCTCTCGTCTCCATGATCTGAAATACCTGTAGATTTTTTTTATACTTCTCCACCATTTTGTATAAGCTTCCACATCTTTTTTTTCGTCCTCTCTCTCTCTCTCTCTCTCTACTTTTTGCTTTTTTCTTTTCATTCAACTTCTCCCCTCTTACCAATCGTTACCCGACTCTACCGTATCCTGTACGTTGAAGCGACCCAAGACTTTAAGGTACAATGCGAATTATGGTCGATGATGACGAATATTTATGATTTTACGAGTTTTATTACTTTACGAGCACCATAAGATTTGAGTTTTGTTACACGCGAAGGACGTGATGGCTCTGGGGATGGTGTCTTGCACGTTGCAGAATCCTTTTGTTCTTTCACACGGAACTAAGGTATGTACTCTACAGTGCACACGCGTATGATATATATATATACCAGACTATGTACTGTAATATATATATATATATATATATATATATATATATATATATATATATACGTACCGTAAGAATTTACTAGTGGTATAAACCATGCTCGGGCAATGGATTCTTCGAATTTTGGAAAACCGTTAGGAAGTAGGACGATCCCATCGTTCGCGTTGGAACGTCAACCCAAAAGATCGCTCAATGGAAAATTTGTCGTGAAATTAACGATTAGCGATTCCGTAGCGACTGAAACGTTTTGCGATCCGATGAGAATATTCTTCGAAGTCGGGATCCACGTTCTCAAAACCCTGATCGACGTCGTGAGAGAATAGCGACGAGTCCGAATCATCTGCCATGGAATAAGAGCAAAGAGTAAAATGAAAAAGAAAACAAAAAAAAATGAAAAATGGAAATACAGTTCGGAGAATTCGATAATAAAGAAACAAACTTCTCGACTGTGACGATTAAGAATTTTTTTTATTGATATTTTATGTTTTTACCGTCCTTTCGATTTACGGGATTTCTTTTGTCTTTGTACTTTTCATTGAAATGCCTTTTCGGGATCAGACGCAGAAATATTATAGCGGCAGACCGCGAGGCCTTCCCGACTTGTTTCGCAAGTCGCTTGCAACAAGTTAGAAAAACGGTCCCTGAAACGACGCCTTACTGTATTATGCAACAGATCGGTATACCGATGGCGGTTAGACGTTTACGTAATTCCTAGCAAAAATACAGTAAGTCCCCATTGACGATAATCCGACAGGCTTGCCGTATATCCACTTGCATATTAAATAACTCAATCATTTCATTCGATTAGCTATGAATCCAAATCCTATAAATATTTGGACATTTTAAAATCAATAAAAAGTTATCCTAGTGCGAAGTTGCATCCATGCGAAAGTGAATTCGCAAAAGTGTGCCGCGGGTCATCTTCTTACCTGTATACGTAAGTACCCGTAAGAGCCTCTCTATCGCACTCACGAGATCTATAGGAAATTCTAAAAATCTTCAATGATTTAATCTGACTAATATTTCAATTAAATTTCCTCGTTAATATTGCTAATGCATATTTAAGAAATTTGTACAATTTAAAGTCTGAAGATTTTAGAAAATAATGTTTCACCCTGGTTTATAATTGTATTGCAATTATGAAGTCTGATGAATAACAAGTAGATAATTCAAAGTCTTTAGTTCTAAATAGGAAATCCCTCACGAACCACACAAACGTAAGTGCAAGTTCCTGAAGGACTTCCCGAAGGATCTTCTGGTCCATCTACGAAGTCATATATCACGAATGATGAGTTTACGACATCATCGTATAGCCATCATGCTCTCCTTCGTTCCTTTCGCGTCCGCGCACAAAGACCTTGAAGATTTACAATCCTTGGACAGGACCTGTAGCCTGTGACTAGGGTTAGGTATGTCCTATGCCTAAAGGATGTTACAGGACCGTATACAGTTTTACGGTACGTATACCTATATAGAGTCTCGAAGAAAATGTCTCTCTTTAGGCTACTCTCTTTTACTGAATAATTCTGTCTCTCTTTCTCATAAGGATTTTACCACGCTCATCTCTTTCCTTTGGGATCATCTTTGACGCGGTTGACGGGCGACTTCTTCTTCTTCCTCCTGCTGGCCGCGAAACGGCACCCGGAAAAGTCAAGCTTTAATGCGACCGCCACCCAGGAGTCCCGAACGCTCATCTCCCTCTTCCTCAAGAGTTTTCAGGAGTCCGGAATCTACGACCAGAAACATTTGGACTCGTTCACAGGACCTCCCGCTGTCGCGCCGCTGGTATCCTGTCAACATCCGCACGGGATACAGGAGAGCTGCTGACAGGATCTCTCGATGGACTTACGGTACTTTTTTCTTTTTCTTTTTTTTTACCTATACCCTGTTCATCGACAAAAAAGTAAAGTACAAAGACAAGTCCAAATACTTGATGATTATTTTGAAATTTTTAACTGACCAAGCAACTGTCTGCTTATTTTTACAATCAGTCTTGGACTATTGGAATTATCGACGATTCTTAACGCCATGTTTTTCGTATTTAATGGAATCCTTGATATCCGATAGAAAAACAATATTGTCATAATTATTCGGCATACCGCAAAGTTCTTGCTGTTGCGCGTTAACGAGAGCTGCAAATCACTTGGTAGAAGGGCAAATACCGAAGAAGGTAGTCAAAACCGCAATATCTTAGATCCTGAGGAACCCAGCCGGTACCATAGGATATTTATGGTTCTCATCGAACCGCAATTTCATATGGATCCTACCTTATTATACGAATACCAATGATATTTATGGTTTTGGTTATGCCTCTTGACGAGTACTTGCAAAAGGGGTGGATTATTTACAGCACTTAACGGGATCTTCGTTTTACTCATCTCATCTCACCGCACCAACTCTCGATCCGATTCTTATGACGATCATCTGTTTAGCCAAACGTATCTTCTTCACCAATGACTTCGTCGTATCTTTTCGTCCTTGACGACGGAAGATCGCAGCTTCCCGTCTACGTATTCCTACTGGATTCAATAAGAAATAGCACTGAAATCCTTGAAGTCCTTAAAGGATCGTGCGGTCTTGAGCGCTTGCTACCAGCCGTCAACGAATCCTGCCAAGTAGCCATGAAGACATTAAGAAGTTTGTTTGTTGGACTCGCACGGCAGGATTCCAAATTTTCGTCAGGATCCCTTCTTTCTGTATCTTCGCAGGACCCGCCAAGTGACGGCATGTTAACGCACCTCGGGTGGTCCTTTAACATTCTCACAGGATAATGCGCTTCCACTGCACGGTTTGCGTGTTTCCTTATACTGAACTGACGGGGATCTTCACTCTGTCAGGATCCTGACAAACAGGACGATAATAAACATTGATGGAAGATCAGTGCTTTTCGGAGGTTCTGTTTTTATACGTTCCTTTTCCATTATTTTCTCCCATTTTTTTTTTCTTTTTCTACCCCTCCTCTCTCTCGCCGCTCCTTCCCTTCGACCCCAGCACATTCCTCGCCACTCATTCAACTCTCACTGCAACCTCAACTTTGAATTTCATGGAACGAATTGAAGTTTGGTGACGAGAATATTTGCTGTCTTTTCTCTCTCTCTCTTCTTATCTCTATCTTTATCCCTCAACTACCCCAAGACGTTTTATATATATATATACAGTGAACGTTGTAAGCCCTGTGGAGATACACAGACTCCGTATCAGATAGATATATCTGTATATTGGCTTCTTGCAGGACTTGTCGAACACAAAGGACTATGACGTGTTCTGGACAGGAAGAAGTCACTGAGTGAACGTTTCAATCCAAGATGGTATAGTCACGGATTGATCGGTAAGTCTTCATACCGCACGCTGTGATCTTAATTATATTTTAGTTGGCAATACGAGAGGTAACGGATACGAGTTGCGTGATTCAATTCAAGATTTTTTTTTTGTGGTATTTGATTTTCGCGTTGATGTAGAATTTTGCAAATTTTTTTTTAACGGCGGTTTATAGAAAAAAAATAAAAATCGGTATGGGATCGTCGAACTCCTATGTATTTTTCATGACGGATGCTGCTACGTAACCATCGATCGGTATATCCGATTGATTGGCGACGGTGAAAATCGGCACTCAACAATCCGCCATGTTGTGACAGTCTGGTGGATATTTCGGTAGCCGGTGGTGCAAAGGGGGATGCCTTTTGTTTAACATCCTGCGCAATGGGTGCATCGTCACTTCCGGAAGAAGGAGAACCTAACACGGGTTTCAGTATAGATGATGGTTAAATGGAAAAATAAATTAAAAAAAGAGGAAAAATTGGGTTCCAGTGATAATCGGTAAGCACGTGTGAACATGTCGTCACAGTTCCACGAATAGAGCTCTTATCACATATCCGAAAGAAAACGATCGATTGATAATTTCTGTATTATACAATCGATAAGTTGGAAATTATTTACGTTCTTCCAATTTCGTATATCCATTCGTAGTTGTTTAATAAATACATCAGAGAATCATATCTATAGGATAAATAAAACGGATGCGCGGTTGGCTATCAAATTCCGAAAAAAATGCAACTATGAACAGTGCATAACTGTGCGAATGTAAGAAATGGTCTTAAAAGAACAGTGGGAAATGGTACAGCCTCATAAAATTCAAAAGTAATAAAGTGCAACTTGAATTGAGTAGTGACTTGGGAGCAATGGGCGTGGCCACGGGTAATTCCGTAGTAAAGGGATCCTCCGATTGGCTGTTTCAGAATACGAACAGGTAGCTTGACTATGCCCCTCCACCGGATAACTTGTTCTTAGTTCTGACGGCAGACTATCCCACCACTGACAGTTGGCAGGTCTTGTCTGGCTTTGTAGGCGGGGCTTGAACTTAGTTAGCCAAGATCGTCACCACGGCAAAGTCAGTCAGGATCACGAAGCTGATCGGTTAAGATCGTTTTTCGTCGTTCGTCGTGTACGACTTCCGCACGCCGGTGGCAGTCATACTTATTTCTTCATTCGACTTTTACACTTTTCTTTTGTAATTCTCTCTACGGTCGTCAACGACTTCGATGGTCTCTGCTGTCTTATCCGGATAACGCGTAAATTGGATTCCACTAGGATCTTTCGTCCAAGGTTCTTCCGAGTGACTCTGTGCATCTTCAAGTACGCAATTTCTTTTCGTTGGACTACTTTCGGCGTCACAATATACCGCGCAGTGCTTGTTGCTTCTGTATTAGGTATTATTTTGAAAAATTGGCGGGACGAAATTCGTTCGATAGTCATCCATTGTTACGGACACTGTCAAAGTACTCTTTGCTCTTCCTTTCCCTTCTGTCTTTCGTTTCTTTTCGATCTGTTAATCTTCCGATATTTTTATGCCGAGTGTGTGCTGTGATTTTTATTGTGAGAGGCAAGTCTAGAAGAGTGACTTGGGACTACGTGAAATGACGGTTACCACCAACTTCTCGATGATGCGACCCTGCTTCACTGGATATCCATTCCAAGGTGAATGAAAAGCATAAATTCCAAGGGATTTATCAGACTTCCATTTTCCCATGAAACAATATCGCGCGGGAGACTGAAAAGTGTTGTGAATGATTTTTCGAAATTATAATCTTAACCCGGCCGGTAAACGAGCGTAACATTGTCATTAATGGTGGCCATAAATTGAGAGACGCTCACTAGCAACCTTTCCTTTTTTTTTTTTGACCTGCAGCTACCTTTTTCATAACCTCATTCCTTCTTGGCAACAAAGATCTTTCGAATTGCACAATCTCGTCTACTGGCTCGTTGATGGCTGACTACGGGACGTTAACCTAAAGCTCGAAAATTACAGGTCCCATCAGGACTCCCAGAGTGACATCCTGAGGACTTACAAATTTTCCGTGAAATCGTTCTCCTCGTGTTAACCATTGTCCTTTTAAGAGGCGTAAAATCTACTATGGTGGAGGACTTCGGGTGCACGTTGTCTACGTGTCCCTTCTACGGGACCCGGGTATCCTGGTTTAGGGCACCCCCAATAACTCATTCCGAAACAGTCCATCCCGTTCTACGTATCCTATGCTTTTTGCCATCCCGACCCAGGACCACTGGAGCACTTATTGAATAGCTCATGAAACACGTGAAAAAAAAAGTTACTAGATAAAAGAGTAATAGATTTTGAAATTTTGTCACTCCGTCAAGATGCATCCCTTTAAAAAATCTTTCAAAAAAAAAAAGATTCATACCAAAGTTTTACCGTCGCTTTCAGTAGATATTCGCCATTAGTCGCTCGACCGTCGGACGACTTGGTTACTTGATCTACTTTAAAGCTTAAACATTGGCCTACATTACGCAATTAGCATTGTTAACGTTTACGTTCTTTATTGTCTTGTATATATTATTTTTAATTCCTTTATCAATTTTGATTTTTTTTTTCTTTTCTTTTCTCATATATCCTGTCGTCGCGCTCTCGTTCGCTGTACGAATAAGAACAGTTTCCTGCCTCAAGAATAATTGCATACTCGGTTTACGGCTAACGTATCTACACATCTGAACGATATCAATGCAATGAAATAAGCCAAGCAAATTATACGGTATCATTGTTGTTTGCCTCGTAAACCCTCGGATTCATATTCGACTTATCGTTTGCAGTTACATTACCTTTATGTACTGGCACTCCGAACGGACGTAATACTTGGAGCAATCAAAGAAGGACGGCCCGATAAGAGTATTATTTCTTTGCAGCGAGTGGAATGCAAAAATGATTGAATTTTATTGCCGCTCTTTTCCTTTTTAATTTTTCCAATCGCGCGTGCGTTGTCGTTGACCAATGGAAGATGGTCAATTATACGATTACAGAAACGTTTCGGATACAGGGAATAAAATTAATACGTGAACATCTTAGTTTCTTTTTTTTTTTTAATGATAACAGAATTTTTTGACGATAACAAATTAACGGATGGAAGACGTTTCGATTGTTTAATTTTTTCTTATTGATTAGATCTTTTTTATTAGGACTATTCGTAGGTTATGTAACAAATGAATTCGTGTGCTTAGCGGAGCTTGGTATATGGATATATGGTTTTACTATTAGATGCGAAAATGCCTCTTTTTTTTAATTAATTACAGAATTGTTACTGATAACAAAAGTAATCTCGTGAGAAATTATTTTTCCGGAGATTCTGATATTATTGTTTTCAATGTAACTCGATGTGTGTATCTGTTAAGTTGGTGAATTAGAAATTTCTCACTAGACCTTATTTTTTGTAATTATTTCCAGATCTGGGTTCGATACCGGGTCAGGGCCGTGTCAACCAATTAGGCGGTGTCTTTATAAATGGTCGTCCATTGCCAAATCATATTCGCCTAAAGATCGTAGAAATGGCTGCAGCTGGTGTGCGACCCTGTGTGATATCAAGGTGAGGATCAGGAAGAAAAAAAATGGCAAGCCCCATTAAAGAAATTATTTGAAAAAAAAAAATTACTCAATAACCTTGAAAATTGTATAATCAATCGATAAAAAAAAAAAAAAACATTTTTTATCTGTGCCAATAGGCAATTGAGAGTATCGCACGGCTGTGTCTCGAAGATCCTGAATCGCTATCAGGAAACCGGAAGTATCCGTCCAGGAGTCATTGGCGGAAGTAAACCTCGTGTAGCCACACCGGAAGTCGAAGCACGAATCGAGGAATACAAGCGTGATAATCCCGGAATATTTTCTTGGGAAATTCGGGATAGACTGGTCAAGGAAGGAATCTGCGACAGGACCAGTGCTCCCAGTGTCTCAGCCATCTCCAGACTTCTGCGAGGACGAGATCCTGAGGACGAGGCAAAATTGGGCGACGGTGAGTACCGACTGACGAATGGGATTGATTGATAAAATAAAAAACACGATTAACAGTGATAGCAGCCAAATTTCTAATCAAACATGGCGGCTGGATATGAATAATTTCAGAAGAATAAATTGTAATCGTTTTCCAATCTCTATTTTCGATTTGAAATTTGAATAAGAATTTTTTTTGTTTTTTTAATTGAATAGAATATATACCGGGTGCGCCTATATAATCGATTGTTGAATACAATCGGCCTTGAATCGAGCAGGAATTAATGGTTTTTCTAGTTTCTAACCTTTTTTTTTTTTTTCAAAAATCTTTTTCAATCTCCTTTTCTTTTTTGCCACTGCAAAGAATCTGTGATCTATGACCGTGTTGTATCCAGCCTTTCCAATTCTCACGAAAACAAAGTTCAGTCGGACAGCTTAGCAATTTCATTCGAACAATCGGTACACGGCAGTCGTTTAGTTGACGTGGCTGAGAACAAGATTGCGATACGACACTGCCGATTCTAATGCACAGTGCTCAATAGTTTTGTGACAGCGTTCACGATTACGAAGTGCACCGGGTACAATTTATAAGCCGTATTTAAAGCGACAGCAATGGCGATTGGTCGATAGGAATAGTAGGGAAGGCGTGGTTTCCAATTGTATACGTAACAACATAAGGAGTATCGACAGAGGATAGCCTCGTATAGGCGTAGTCGGGGCACTAAAGTGACACCAGTGAATAAATGGGAGTTATAGGCCGAATAACTTAAAACCAAAAGATTCCTTTAAACTTGTACATCGGATTATTATTATTTTTTTTATTTAAATCGATTTCTACGATCACGATTGACTTAGCTTAAATCGGTTATTTCGATCGATCTCCTCTTCCTCGCTTATTCGCATTGGGCCTGGGACACGTGGGCCAATGACTGTACCGAAAAATCAGACCACCAAGAAACGTTCGTAAGATCGCCGCACGCTCTTACCGATCTGCAATCGGTGAACGAATAAATTAAAAGCTCACATTAATCAGTCGTATTTTCTCGGAGCTCGAAATTACCGGTCTACGAACGAAGTGGTTACGGTAGCCAAGCCGAAGGTCGGGCCTCGATGGTTTTCAACTCTGTAATCTTCTCGCCGCTCTCTACGTGCGCATACAACGATCCATTTTTGTGTACACGTTAAATAGTCATTTTTGCTCGAGATTTGGGCTTCTTTTTTTTTAAGAAAACTTCAGACACGAGTGATCTGATAGTGGCGATACCACCTTGTATATCTACTGTTTTCTATCGGTAACCAATCAAACGAGTGCCAGTCGTTGTCGTATGGATTTGCAATTGTGCAATTGTTTCTTTCGGTACGGGTCCCAGTGCTCTGTCCAATCCTGGGGCCTCTTTTGTTCCTTTCTCCTTATAGGTGGATCGGCGACGGTCGGCGGGGGCAATTTTTACAAAGAGCGTTACAAGACAAATGAAATGTGTACCCAAGAGAGGTCATCGGGCCGATCGTTTAAAGGAGGTCGATCGGCAAAGATGAAAGGGGGCCCCCGTCGAACTCTGCGTAAGTCGATAGGGCTGCCGGCGTTTGGGGTCCAGATTGAGTGAGAAATGGAGAGAAAAACAGAAACAAAAAACAAAGAGGCTGTCGGGGCGGTTGAGTGGGGCAGAGGAGAGGAAGAAGAAAAAAAAAAATGTGTCGGGGCCCGAAAGGTAGCGATGTGGCGTGCATGGTGCTGTAGGGGGCGGGAGGGCGGTTGGAGGGGGACAAAACAGAAAAAAAAAAGACTTTTCGACCTGGCAAATTGAAATGGAAAACAATACCGCAGTCTTTGTTCCGATAACGATGCTTTTGTCGATGCTTTTGCCGATGCTTTTGCC
>JARPRG010000626.1:127428-170150 GCA_031001745.1 Hartigia nigra | reverse complement strand
CGATGCTTTTGCCGATGCTTTTGCCATCTGTATTACAGTTGGTTGTTTTTTTTTTATTTGAAATTTTGTCCATCGGATACCAACTGGTACTATGAAATTGCGAATGTGTAATTTTACACGTGGAGCTGCACTGGAGTGGTACGACGATGACGATTATTATAGAAATATGAGACTCTGACGAGTAATCGAGCCGAGAGGAGCAAATGAAAAATCGTCCACCGGTCGCCGATCGGGAATTAAACCTTTAAATTACCACTTGGAGGCTAAACGGCCTTCTTGGCCAGAAGCAGTAATACCACCCCTCGCAACCTAATATTACTAACGGCTACCGATTGCTACTTGTGAATTTATATCACGCCTCCTCAGTTTTTTTTTTTCCCCCTTTGAAATTTTGTAAAATCGGCAATGAGTTCGCGAGTGAAGTAAAATTTCGATACTTTGCGCGCATCCGATAAATAACGTTGGCCTTAGATATTTTGGAATCGCGTGCATGTGTATCGGATGGCGGAAAATGAAAAAAGCATGGACACCGAGAACAGGAATAGAGTCCGTGTCGAATTTGCATTAACGCGCGGGGCGGCACCGACGTCGAGCGTCGGCGGCCGATTAGTCGCGGCTACGAGATCTCAAAACGGGTCTTGCGCACACCAAAACGATGTGGAGAAGGAAGAAATAGAAGCCGAAGAATGTAAAACGAAGTTAGAATCTTGACAATGACAAAAAAGAGACGAAAGAAAAGTAAAAAAAAAATTATACCTTGTAACTCGACTACGTTTTAAGTTTTTGGAAATAACTGTCTTGACGAAATACTAAAAATATCTAATGTACGCGCAGTCGACGAGCATACTAAAAGAAAAGATATTAAAAACCAAGTTTCTTTATCTTGGAATTTGATGTCTTTGTTTTGTTTTTTTTTTTGTTTTTTAATAAAGATATTGATACACGTTTTCCATGTATAATTACAGGGAAAACCAGTTCCGGTTCTGATTGCGAAAGTGAACCGGGAATACCGCTGAAGAGAAAACAACGTCGCAGTCGTACTACGTTCACCGCCCATCAACTGGACGAATTGGAAAGAGCCTTCGAGAGGACCCAGTATCCTGATATCTATACCAGGGAGGAACTGGCTCAAAGGACGAAGCTGACCGAGGCCAGGATTCAGGTCTGGTTCAGCAACCGTCGTGCACGTCTGCGGAAACAACTGTCCTCCACCACCTCCGGAGGTTACGTCGGTTCCGTAGCGTATCCTGCGGCCTCGTACGTTCTCCATCCACCAGCTGCGCCCCATCCGCATGCAGGTGCAGTCGTCCCGTCCAGCCATCCTCATCCTCATTCGCACGGTCAGCCACTGCCGGATACGGCCTTTTCATCTGGACAAGGTGAGTTTTTATACATATGTATAAAAAAAAAAAAACATTTAAAAACTTTGAATTTGGATGGTTAAACGTCGAAAACTGAAAAGTATCCGAAAATTGTGTTAAGAAAGATTTCGAAGGGTTTGGTCGGTATATATCGGTTTGCAGTCAGGTGTGTTTTTAACAATCGACGGAAGTCACTCTCTACCGGGATATTCGAAACAATCGAACTGTTTCAAATGTGTCTCGCGAGTTGGGTGCCGCGTCATCCACGCAATATCCGGTTCTGACGGATTTCGATTCAATGAGGAAAATCCCAGTGACATGAGACACGCTTGGTTAGCCAGGACATTATTAAAAGTAGGAAAGAAGCAAAAAGAAGGCCTAAAGAACTCTAAACTTCTTCGATTATTTAACGTTTCATTGAGTGACGTGCATTGTGCATTGTTGTCGCCAAAAAGGAAGGGAAAAACAAAAAAAAATGACGTACTACGTATGTTTGTGGTTGTAAAATAATAAAAGAAAAAAAATTAATTCTCAGTTCCAGAACTTTACTCCTCCCACCATACGACAATGTCTCATCAGCTGGCTGATTCGACAAGATTGGCTTCGTCAGTTGGATCAACACCTACTTACAGTCTTCCTACCTCGGTTGCATATCCAGCATCCCTACTGCCACCAACTTCATCCAGTACTCATATGTCTCATCAAGCTTCACCAGTTCCGCCTGTATCATCCAGCTACCAGCAGAGCAGCGGTCACCAGCTGCCACCGACGCCCAACTCCTTGGTGACCATGATGGGACCCAATTCCGGCAACTCCAATCCCTCCTCCGAACAGTTGAACAACGCTGCGGAATTGCCAATTAGTTCAGTCTCACCCGTTCAACAACAGCAACAACAACAACAACAACAACAACCCACCAGCCAGCAGAGCCAAGCTGGCTCTTCATCGCCGTCTTGGAATCTACATATTTCTGCCGGAAGTGGCAGAGTACCACTTCCCAGTCCACCATCAACACTTCAGCAAACACATGCGCCTCATGCTGCTCACTCCCATCAAGCTTTCACTAGCCATTACGCGAGTCAGAGTTTTCAACAGCCACCCCGACCTGCTCCACATCAACCCTTTTACAGTTGGTACTGAGGGCAGTTGGGATTTGAAAAATTATATTTTGAAACTAATTACTGTTTTTCTTTTTCTTCGTCTCACCCCACGGGGAATTGCAATGAATTTTTTTTTTTTTCCTTTTGGCAATACTCACACTTGTTTCTATGCGTTAATCATTTTTTTTTTTAATTAAAAGTAAACAAAGTCGTGACAATTGGTTGTTCACGACCAATTGTTTGTACAGGGAATAAAATGAAAAATGATATTGTCGATGCCAGTAAAATTTTGATTTTAGTTTTATTTAGCATTTAAACAGTTAATCAAGTCTTTGAGGGATCTTTCGCATTGTTTCTCTTCGCGTCTTACGCTGTTGTTTATTAAATCTTGTACATTAATTAACATTGTCTTTGCTTAAACTTAAGCACTGACAATGAACACTCTCCAGTGACTTCCCTGATTACTTGAGAAAGATCGAACATACGCCAATGCACTTTGCAATATCTTGAAGTGACAGATAATTAATCTAAATAGTTTGTGGGCACAACTGTTGATCGAATGATCACGGTGTATTGTATTGTAATGCTTCTCGGTCTTTTCTTTCTTGTCAACAACTTTACTTCTATTGTCCCGAAAATTGTAAATACGTCATATTGTTTAAGTCTAGTTGATAATGTCTGTTCTTGTTTTCGTCTCTTGTACTTTTTATTCTTTTTTTTTTTCTGGGTTTAGTGTAAAATATCAATTTTATGCCACGCGGTACGTCATTGTTGATTTGCAGTTCGACCAAAAATCTAGCCTATAGCGGCGATAACCAATCGAGGAAATAATTAAATAGTTAATTAAGGTTTCGTTAAATATTCGTCTTGTTTCTTGGACGGAACACCTTATTGATTAACACACGTGCATTTTTTTTCTTGTATCTGTCTCTTGTATCGTCTCAAGTAAACACGAGTATTGATCGTGGATCATTTAGATCAATATCCATTTACGCCACTATGCATATATATATATGTGTATATATATATATATATATATATATATATGTGTATAGCTATAATGTATATGTTATATTATGTATAGTAATGTATTTTACTGAGCATGGTTACTGAATAAAGACTCAAAGTAAATATACCGAAGGGTATAAATTATATGTATAAAATATATATATTTATTCGAATTAATTGACAAAAGGGTTGAAAGAATCAGCTTTATTTAATGTTGAATTCCACTATTTTCCTAAATTAACGCTAGCTGGTCAATGTTGCATAAGAAAAATGTAAGAAAAACAGAATGGAGATTAATTAAAAATAGTAGCAGCCTTACTCTTGTCACGCGATATCGCTTATGCGAACACGTAGAAGCACACTTACATAATGTTTAGAGAATTACCAGCAGTTTTCGTCTGGTATCGCGGAAGCTTCGATCGTTACTTTTCTTCCGGTAAAGGGTTAGGAGCTACATAATGGCCGACGGGATAACAATGGCGGGTAAGAAATTCTTAAGAAATTTTACAGTGCAGCTGAAATTAAATGAAATTACATCAAAGGGGTATTTAAATGGGATCTTTATCGGATTGTCAGTAGTGGGTTGCTACTAGTAATGTAATTATATTGGATACGATAGAATGAATAATGACAATCATTAATAACAAATTAACGAATTGGCTATCGCAGCTGAAATGTTAATATAAATTTATTAAATTAAATAATTATTTTAACACCTAGAGCTTAGCAGCCAGTCGAGCCACGGTCAGCAATTTTGAAAATTTTGAAGGTGGCACGAAGAGTGGCACATAAAATAGAGAAAAAAAGGAGTTTCAAGCATCGACGCGAGGAAGAAGGGCGGAGGAATGCACGTAAGCAGAACGAATAGAAGAACAAGTGAAATATGGGTAAAAGTGATTGGAGGCTGATTTAAAAGATGTAAATTAATATGAAATGCAGAAAGGGCTGAAAAGGATAATAAAGTATGAATGATAGAAGAATGCGATTCCTGTGTAATTCCTTATTCAGGGAACGCAAGCCGTTAGTGCGTCCAACGTCCAAATACAATAGAGCACTGCAGTTTATAATCCTAGTTTCCAGAGTAGCAGAATAAAAATATAAATTTTGTATTTGCTTCTTGATTCATGTTTTATTCGCTGTTCAGTAGAAACAATTACAATGGGTGTTATCCAATAAATTGTGACCCTACGAGGGATATAGAGAATATTATGTAGTTATCAGTGGGGTATTTGACAAGGAGTTTAACGGATGATTAAAGAGATGGCGCAGGACGTTTTCTCTAGGAGGTGCTGCCTCCTTAAGTGGCAACTCCCGGAACTTCGTATCTATCGTATATAAATAGAGTATCAATGGTGCAATAACGCGAAAAAGTTTAAAACAGATTTACTATACTGAAGTGAATGATGTAGCATTGTGTTTAGCCATTTCAAATCTTCAAAGAACGCAGCTTTATAAAAGGGAGGAATTGATACTTTTTTTTTTCACCACATCTCCATAATCCTACTGATACTTACCATTCGTGTGACAAACGGCAAAATTCTGCAATTTTTATGATTTGTACGATAAGTGTAAAGTGACTCGAGTGGATGCTTTCCTCGAAAGAAAGTAAATTTTCTGTAAAAAAAAAACTTGAAAGCAAATACAAAAGAAACGAACGGATGAAAAGATACGTAATTTGTAATAAAAATTTTGAAAGGAAGATAGAGGATCGTTCTCGCAGGATATTCAAAAGAGCAAGGTACTCAAAATACGTGTCAGCACATAGTGAAAATATGTAATAAACATATTTTATGCAATATATGAAAACTTATTGATACATAACACCGGCTTCGTCAGCAGCGCAAGCACCAGCTCTACCACCGTAGAGAATCTCCACCGCCACCACCGCCGTCCTTATCCATTCTTATCGTAATCATGTAATTAACATTACATCGACAGACTAATTAATAGTTGCAAGTGATATAAGCGGAGAGAAAGGTAATCGTGAAGATGTGTTTATTTCACAATAAAAAAAAAATAAATAAAGGACTAACAAAAAGAATGCGAAAAAAGCCTTACCAGACAAAGTTCACTCACGTGTACCATTTCTTTTCGCTATTCGTATTTTAAGTATAAAGTAGCAGAGGTGAAGATCAGATTCGAGGTGGCAGAGAAGGGAGCGCAATAGGGCAACTGAAAAGTTCTCTCTTGCACTCTCTTTCTCTTTCTCTATCTCTCTTTATCTCTCTCTCTCTCTCTCTTTCTTTCTCCTTCTCTTTCTTTCAATCAAAAATTTCGCGCACAATCACTCTCTCACTCGTACTCGCGTACACACCGCACATGCAGACTCTCGCATTATTCTCAAAATTACGTGATACAAATCAGTGCTGCTCGCCGTTTATAATCGTACAATCCAAGGACTATTGTATATGTTATTATATACAGAACAATTTTTCTTAAGCGTAATTGCAAAAAAAAAAAGACATGAGAGAAACGTCTCATCGTATCTCTTGTTATCTTCTCTTCGATTCTTTTTCTTTTTTGCTTCCACTTTTTTTTTTCTTACAATAAAACGCTCTGTTCTGATCGATCGTTCTCCGACCGATACTGACCGATACTGACTTTTCGGTTGTCATTAACGTTAGAAAGATTGTTCGACAAGTGTCGCACTTATGAGAATGATCGATCAGGATCCTTTTATCGTCACACATCTTCGGAAGCAAGTTTCCCTCTAACTCTTTTATTCTGAGTTCGCTCCGCACGAATTCACATTTCAAATTTCCCGCCTTCCAATTGCCGCTCGTAGCGTGTCTGTACTTTCTTTTGCGCTATTTTTAAATTACCGGCACCTCGACGAATGAAAATTAAAATGGAAATCTCCTCGATACGATCAATGTAGTCGTGTCGTGAACGCTTCTTTTTTCAATCTTTCCTTTTTCTTTTCCTTCGCCTCGCTGCCAATGGCTGACAAAAGCGAGCGTCTAAATAAAACGAAACAAAAAAAGTATTAAAGAGTATTGAGAGAATGGATATCGAGGGAAAAGATATATTTTACTCCCAATCCTGAGTAAACGATAAAAACTCAAATTTGAAATTATTTCTGGTGCTACGTCACTCTTGCATTTACCTTCTATTTTTTTTTTAGAGAGAGGACTCGACAAAAGAAAAATCTAAATGTTATAACTTGGCCAGGGACAGTTGGTATTTTGCCGAAGCCATAACAACTATTTTTTTTGTCTATAGCTGTTGTTGCTATTTGTCATTCTGTTCGCAAAGTACTGTTTTTTTTGTCAAAACTTTCGTATTTTCGTCTCTATCGTTTTCAAAAATTTTACTCTCCTTCCCTTACCGTGCGAGCACTATAGTGTTTAATGATAATAATGATAACAATAATAATGACGATAATAATAAATTGGCTATTCGTAAGTAAGCTGTCAGCGTTTTTCATTAGTGATTAGATTATCGTTATATATCGAATGTCATTCATTTTTTTAATTATACCCTAAAATACTGAGCAAAAATTAAGGGGTCGCGATCGGGGACGTCGGCGTCGATCAACGCGTGTCGTTTCTCTGTATTAAAAAAAAAAAATATATATATTTTTGTAAGCTGCTCAATTTTGTTATTTGCTATTTTTTTTGTAAATTTTTATACATATCATTCTGCAGTTTTACACGGTACTTCGTCATTAAATGCATGACGAATCTGTCCCGGTAATTATCGCTCGACAAATTCACACGACGAAAAAAAAAAAAAGAAAAAAAAGAAAAGGACAATTTTCAAAAAGCTGACAGGAATGAAGAACGCGCCAATGAGAAGACTGAGGAATAAAGGGAGAAAAAACAAAAAGAATGGGAAAGTAGAGTCGTCAACAACAACAAGAGTAACAACAACAGCAATAACGGATATCTCGACAAGAGAATCGACTGGCCAAATCGCAATCGGCTTAGATTGGATCGATTCGCATACGACCCCCGTCGCAGTCGATAAGAATCATTTTTATTATGAGATTAAAGATTTCTAATTGTCCCAATTACAGTTTCGCGATAAAACTCAATTCGGATATAAAAGATTTACAAATTGAATAAGAGCGTCGACTAAATGAGAAAAGAAAAGCCAGATATCAACCGTACACGTACGAGTAAAATTCGAGATATTGTGTAAAAAAATTGTACAATACATATGTATATATACAAAAAATTATATATATACATACATATATATGTATATATATTTATGTATATGTATATTATTGCGTAGGCATATATCGTCGGTATTATTTCATTCCATTCGTAACACTTTCCAGCCCTCATACTTTTGCATGCACTCCCACATCTCTCAATTCAAATAATACACGTTCAACCCTGGACAATCATCGAAAATTTCAAAATTTGCCGCTCTCATACACGCTACAGTTCATCCCAAGACGCGGACGCGTCTTGGGATCGTGCCGCTAATGATAATTAATAATATTAATTGAATAACGCACGTGTACTCGTGTATAACCGTAAAAAGGTTACTCTACGTTCGCGTAATAGAAGCGGCCTATTTTTTTTTTTTTTTTTCAAAATTACAATTATTCGTCTTTTTTTGTTGTTTTTTTGTTCACTTTTGTCTACTACTTTAGTTTCGCATTTAATTAACGCTGTTTGTTATTCTCTTCAGTCATTCTGCTTCTTTTTTTTTTTTTTTTTACTAATTTTTCACTTTCCTTTACGTCAGTGCACGCCTCTGTGTTTAACGTACACGCTAAAGCTCCTGGTCTTGTTGTGAAAATAAAAAAAAAAAATAAATAACGAATAGGATAACAGAGCTTCTGGCCGATATCGTCGTGCTTGCCTTTATACCCTATTCTTTATTTTTCGTTAGAACTTTTTTTTTTTTTTGTTTAATTCGTTTTCGATTAAACATTAACGTTTCGCATTTATTAAAAATGACTGCATATCTACGTTCAATAAGAAGCATCGGTTCGAGGAGATTGATATTTGTCTTTCTCTCTCTTTTCTCCCATCCGGTTTCGAGACAGATGCATAAGTGATATTGAGCTACGCGTTGAAAGTGAAGAATATTTTTGTTCTCGAGAGATAAAATAAAATGCAGACAAAAATGCATCATCGAATTAATTACATCGAAAAACACTTCCGACTTTTCGTTGCTTCGACGGCGTCAGACATCGATGCAAATTTATGGCAGTAAATACAAATGATATCCTTTCCCCACTTACCGCCATCTTGGCAAAACGTTAAACCGTGTATATATGACATAGCACATACAATAATAGATATCTATATATTTATATCATTGAATCTCTATTCCTTGTTGCTTGTCTACCTTGATTGCACTCTAGATACACGCGCAGGTCCGTGGATACGTAACGCGAGTGAGCGTGAGTTATTTTCGTGCGAGAGCTATTCCCTCGGTCTATGAAAATAATAAAAGAGAAAGAACGAGATAAAACGATAGAAAAAGAAAGAAAGGGAAAACAAAAGAAAAAGGGAAAAAGAAAGAATTAAAACAATTGGCATTTCTATTATATTCTCATGGGTATTCTTACGTCGATTCTTAATTTTTCTTTTCATTTTTGATACTTCATCGTAGAAAAACTATTCGCAGGCTATTCGAACGAAACCTGGACATTTTTCCCGCATCAATATCAGCACGTTCGCGTGCTCCTCCCGTTGATATGATCGAACGATAGTCAGCCAAATTTTTTAAATGTTTTTAATCCCGCAAGGATTTAACAAATATCCCAAAGGTAATTTGTCGATGGAGAGCATAAGGACGACGCTTTATAATCCACGGGATAGAAAGTTCGACTGACCCTCTCATTATCCTGTCGGGCGCAAATTATCTTGTCGTTAATCGACCGATTTATTACAATAAATTTCAATCGTAACGCTTAGACTTGACATTCCTATTCAACACGCTGCAATATTGCACCAGGATAAAACATTTATTCTCATAAGTAAGATCACAGTCAGCATCCCTTAACTGCCATGATCCTGATCCAGTTCATCTAAGGATTCCAACCTGGCTATTGGCGCTTCATTTATTGTAAATTCCCAGGACATGTCGTCGCTGGTTTGTCGCGAGGACTCTGGTCGTCCACCATGTCCACTCTGGCTATCTGTCTGTCTACCTTCGATGCGCTGAAGTTCGCTGGATCCACGATGATTCGTTGTATCTTTTCGGGAATCCCCGCTTCGTGGACGCTGTGCGCACGCGCGCTCTGATACCGCCATTGCGCAACTCCAAGGATCGTCCGTTTCCGGCTCCGAGCGTTTATTGAACGACGTGTATCTATATGGTGGACGTGAAACAAATTATATACCGCAACTGCAATGCGCTTACGACTTTGCTAGTAACTGTTCAGTTAATGATAATGATGGTTATTTGTTTATCTTTTTTCTTTACTTACCCAGTTCTGAACTCTCCCCTTCTAAATGCTGCTGGCTGACTGTGCCATGCGTGGGGCTGATGAGCTTGCTGATTATTTGACGGCACTGCCAGGTCTACAGGCTGACTTTGAGATCTCGTTGGCGCCGATCTGTTGTTCAAGGCTGTCTGCAGTGCTGTGGCTAAGGCTGACGTGTCGGATGTCACTGTCAAACGCGAAGCTCCTGATGAGGTTGATGTTGGCTCTCTTGTCGACGGCCTGAATATTCATTTCGAGAAATTAGTACAGTCGTGCAATATTTATTAATAAAGCGAGGGCGATAATCCATAGCCAGTCTAGGTTGCACTCGACTTTTGAGGATTTTTCCTTTTTGGCTTTATTTGGTCGGATTTTGTTTCAAGTCACAGCTAAATTCTGAAGTTATGCGATAAGGTTATTCTCGTATATTATTCTTCGATAATTTTCTTCTTTTTTGGAATTATGAATTCAAAACAAGATCAAGGATGCTGCGGAGAATTTCTTCACCACGTAGGAAATTCGAAACAGCATGAAACTCAAGTTGAGAGTGACTTGGACGTTTTTGAAGAACCTCAAAATTCCAAGTACGTTTTCAACATTATTTTACTGACTCGATTCGTTAAAGAAATCTTTATTGCTCGAAGAAGTCAGACTTCGCCGAGAGAAGATTCCAGAATAGAAAAAAATGGTCTAAACGATATGAAGCGGTCTTTTACCGGTAACAAGCATGGGGTGTCCAAAAGAAAGAAATCAAGAAAGTCAAAGGGATCGAATAAAAGTCGAAATACAAATAATACCGATGATATTTCGCTATCTCTAATCAACAATTTACCACGAATACCAAAAAAGGTTTACAGGGTGTTGGAGCTCTTGCGTCATGAAGATTTTTTAACGTACGTGGAACGTTATTACAAGCCCAAACTGTAACAATTTTTGTCCGTACAACAACTAACTATAGCGCAAGTTAATATGTAAATACAATTTGACAAGTAAATAATTAGTCTATTCATTAAAAGTAACTAGCAATATAACGAGGAAGCAAATTCAACGAGGGACCCGTCACCTTCGAAAAACGTCGAACCTCTCCAAAACAAAAGAGGCCGAAATCAAATGCAACTGATCCAGAGATTTTGAAAGAAAGCTTTTGCACAAAATTAAATAATTAATATCTTGACTCGCCACAACAACAAAGTCTCATTGCGTAAAAATAAATAGCCTACCTGAACAATCCATGAGATGTACTAGGCTGTATCTTTCCATTTCCATTACTACTAGAAGATGGTGGTACCGTAGGTGGTTGAGGTTCACTAGCCGACCTCTGCACAAGTGTTGGAGGTCTACCAGAAGGTCTAGCAGTGCCTGGAGGTGCAGTACCTGGCATCATCTCTATACTCGAACTTTCCCTAGAGGAATTAAGAGTCTGTTGCAAAAGGGCCAGGATCATTCTGATGTCTCCAGCCATGGAATGTTCCAGGGACGAAACCTGTCTGGACAGCTGATCTATTCTGGCATTTATCTCATCCAAGGGTCGGCCTGGACCACTTTGAAAGTCTCCTGAAAAATAAATTATAATAACGTCATTGCGTGCCAATGCTATGGAACGCTTTTCTATTTACTCTTCACCTAAAATTTCTTCCAAATTAGCTCATTCAATGTACTCAGGAAGGACTGTATACCTTTATGTATGTATGTAATGTCTGTGCCAGGACTCACCATGTGAGTGAGGATGCTGAGGAGGTGAAGGGGTTGTGTAGTGACTGGATGTAGTTGAGGCGGGATGCACCACGTTGTGACTAAGACAGCTCTCGCCGGCAGCCGAACTTCGACGCCCCTGCCTTGTAAGTGGCGTCGTCACTGAGGGAAAATTGAGTTTCTGATTCCTTCGATTTTCTCACGATTTGACAATGGTTTATGTACAAACGAATAGTCTAGTTTTCGCTTTGTTCGATTTATTTACATTCTACGTGCGATGAGAAGCCTCGAATCTCCTAGGATTTAGAGTTTTGAAAAAAACCCTATGTCGTAAGAATTTTAGTCCTTCCTGATAATCAACTATAACGACTACCTCGGGCTCCTGTTTTGATTTATTATATTCGATGCGACACCCTGATCTCTTTCTCCTTGTTTTTTTTTTATGATATCCCAAAAAGTAAAGATGAATTAATCCACACTCGACAAGGAGACGATTTAAGCTCGACCAGGAGACCAGAGACTCCTTGACGAGTACTCACTCTGCTTGGCGAGGTAGTCGTGACTGGTCAATGGCTGAAGATGAATCTTGTGCTGACGTAGATCCGGAATGCTGCGCTTGAGATGGGTTAGCATGCCTGAACAACCAGGTTTCAAGGTGTTAACAAACCGGGATACAAACACAAAAACGCAAGGGTAAAAGCAGAAGCGCAGTTCGAAGAAATTATACACACTACATTCAGTGTAATGAATGCAGTAGCGATGAGCTGATCAATTCAACAATTTAAGATGTACAATGAGCTACATTGAAGCAGAATAAAGGGAATGGAATTGTTTTTTTTTTTTTAAGCGCGAATATATGATTCTTCTTTTTACAAAGCTATATCGTGATAAATGATGAATGTGATATATCCCAAATTGATTAATAGTCACGAATCGATAATTACATAATCGTGCACAGTAATTCATTCCTCATACAGAAAATAGAGACAGAAAAGAAAGAAAGGGAATTTGAGAAACTCCTTCAAGACATCTTTCCAATGTTTTGTCTTTTGACCTAAATATAATTCTTGTCTTACCTGTTATGGAATTCAGGGTCGAACTTCGCTGCTTTGGCTCGTCAAATTCTAAATTCAATGGCGTCACATCCTGGCCGGCTTTATCCGTGTTCAATTCCAGTATACCGTGTCCGCTACCCTTATCGCTATAAATTTAAGTAGCAAATTATTTACTGCGATCATTATATTATGTGGGGAGACATAATTAATCATAGACAATAATTACTAATCGTCCTGATCATCTTGAAGTGAATCCTCTCGACCGGCCGACATTAAATTTGTTCCAGGAATGCCGCCAGGACCTCGACGATATCTTGGTGGACGGAAGGCGAATCTCCTGGCGTCGACATCGACGTCGGTCGGTGTGCTGACTGGAAATCTAGCCGACATGGGATCAACCCCAGCTTGCTCCTCCTAAATATTTCAAAAATATATTTTAAAAATCGTGTTAAATCAAATAATCCGAACACGAACTCACGTCTCTCATGTTAAAGGTGATTTCCAAATTTTGACTAAAATGATTTGCAAATTCAGGATAGAGAGCGAGTACGTCAAGGAGGTCATCCCTGTGAATTTTATGGAGGTCACAAGAGGTCAGTGCGCGAACGTTGCAGGACGATTTACCCACTGTCGGATAAATGCAAGGATTTTCTCCAAATATATCGTCCTTTCCCAGGATCGCCATCACGATATTGTCTTTAAGAATTTCAATGCTCCCACGGGATATGAAGTAGAGGGAGGTCAAAACGTCACCACGATGCACAAGAGTGTCGCCAGGCGGTGCATGGGTAGTTTTGAATTTCAAAGACAAAACTCTGTAAAGATACAAAAACGTGATTGGATGACATAAACATCAAATTTGAGAATACACGTTCTGACGTTGTTTGCCTTACCTTAAACAACCTGGACTGACACCATGAAATGCAGTACAATTTTTTAACAAATTTCTGTTTAGATGTAAACAAATGTCTGCCTGAAGACATTCTGGGAATCCTTTAAGAACGCTGTTCATGTCGATTCCATTAGTGTACGTCCACGCGTGCTGAAAATATTCCTCCAGTCTCTGACGCAATGGATTTGGTATCTGATGAAATCTGATGAATTCTCGAACACGCAGCATCTGCGTGTGATACCTCGCTGTACCGCTGTACAAGCGTTGAATGATGGCGGATACGTTGCCAAAAATACTGGCGTACATGAGAGCTGAAAAGAAAAGGTTCAAAATATAAAGTTAGAACATTTCAGACCGTCTTTCTGACTTTTTTTTTTACATCACGTTACTCACATCCTATTAGCATCACAATTATTGTAAATATCTTTTCGGAATCCGTATTGGGCGCCACATTTCCAAAACCAACTGACGTCAAACTGCTGAAGGTGAAGTACAGTGCAGTGATGTAGCGACTCTAAATTAAGGAAAAACCAGTCGTTAATAATAATTTGGAAAATTCTTTGTAACTTCACAAGATTAATATAATAAAATAATGAAGGCTCAAACAAATAAAAATACCTTAATACTGGGTCCTCCGGTATTATTGTGTGTATAAAACTGATGCGTGTCGTTGGCAAGGATGTCGAGCCAGCCAACTTTACTCTCAAGATTCGGTCTTTCTGCATTCCCTATGGCGTACCTGAAAATCAAAACATAAAATGCACTTGACAGAGTACTCATGCGCTCGGACCAAAAATTATATGCATATAACTCAAGAAGCGTTCAGCTAACAAGAGAAGTTTCTAGCCGAAAAGTGTTTGTCAGATATCATTACCACGAGAACAAAAGTTTTCCGAGTATCTCTTGGAAAACTTTCTTAGTTATTTTGCTATTATAAAATTTGCAAGAGAAAGGTGCCTGTTGAAGCACTCAAGAAAATTACTTTTTGTCAGTGTCGAGAGAATCAAGTAAAAAAAATGTATCCCTTCATCTTATTAATTTTTATGAAATTTGTCCTTATCCCTTTCCTATCCCATTCCTTTTTATTCCTCTTCGGCTTAATTAATTATGGGCCCCAGGGACTTACCAGATACAGGCCATCCAGTGCGCAATGAGGGCGAAGGAGGCCATCAGCAATAACAAAACGGCAGCCCCGTATTCGCTGTATCTGTCGATCTTTCTCGCCACCCTGACGAGTCGCAGTAGACGCGCAGTCTTCAGGAGGCCCATGAGCGTCGTCGTCTGGAAAGAAGGTGCCGAATTTTGTCCTTTCTACATCGCGTCGAGACGCGCGCAGCCGTTCAAACGCAATATCCGAAATTCGCGCCACGAGGAGATGTGAACGATTGTTTTGTACATGAATGACGCGATATATAGAAAAGAAATAAAGTGCAAATTTTATTTTGAATTAAAGAAAAACAAAATAAACAAATTTTTGCAATCTTCAAAAAAGCGTTCAGTACTGTTTCGTGGGCGAGATACGGATCATTAACCTTTCGACAGTAATTAATTATGACTCGGGTGAAAAAAAAAACCACTACTGACTAAGTGAAACAAAGTAAAAAAAAAGGTACACAAGGGTACCGTATTAGTCGATTTTGAAATTTTTAATATTTGCAAACGAGTCATGCGTAAAACTTAACTAGCTTTCAACGAACCAATTAGCGACTTTATTGGCAAATCGTTTATATGATAAGAAAACAACATTCTACTTTTATCAAGAAAATAAAGATAATACTTAACAATCACGTAATTAGGAAAAATTACAATGTGACAGGATAAAGAACGAAGCGACAAATTCAAGCGATTAGTATACAGAGTATACATATATCTATGTGGACATACATATATGTATACATATGAAATATGTATATACATAGGACACGTATATTAATATAATTAATTACTCAAAGCGCGTTAATTATCGATTACATACACATTCAAAAATACGCATATGCATAAAAAGGACGAGGCAGATGAAACGCAGAAAATGTCAAAACAAACAAAAAAAGAAACAATGAATTTTCAACAACAAAAAAATAAAATGGGCTTTCTCATTTATTTAATCAAGATCTCGATATTTTTATAGTGACCATCGATGGTCACTACCAAAATATTCGTATCATCGTACAGAAGCGACTGTACCATATGCTGGTACCACGCACGTCTGTATGTACAGCCCTGACGAAAGGAAGTAAACATAAGAAAAAAAAAATGGAAAACACAACGGGTTTGAAAATAAAATAATTTTTTGATAAAGACGGCAAATGAAAAATTATGGAAAAAAAAAGAGAGAGAACTCGAAAGAGGCGCGACGACAAGCGAAGATAACTAGGATGAAGCAAAAGATGAATAGAAAGGAACGAAGAAGTAAAATCGATGAAACTACCATTACGTAACAACTAAAGAGAAATTAAAAAAGAAAACGTATTCTCGCTAAACTCGTGGGGAAGGACTCTTATTAAATTTTTATCAGTAAAAAAGCTTTTCAACTGCTTGTACAACGCGAAAGCGTATGTTATGTATCACCGCAATTCTATATACCGATTGTATGAACTCGCAGAGAATGTTTATTCTCTTCTTTCAATTTTGACTCTGTAACTTCAGTTTCTTTGCCTCGTTCCTCTCGTGTCCGTGTGTATCGTGTGTATCGTGTGTTTCGATAAATCAAATGTCCAAATTTTACGAATTTTTATACTCCATCGTCGTACTCTCAAAGGTCATATCGATACCCGAGATTTTTATTTCATTCTGCTTAACCTTTTTACAAAATTTCATATATATTATATATATATATTGTAGAATTTAAAGTGAATTTTGGTTAATTTGCTTATTCGCAATAAAGATGGCACTCGTATTGCAAATTGGACAGAACAGTGCAAAAATTAGTAGAGATTAGTGTAAGATGGATTAGTGGTGGTAGTAGTTATGGTAGTAGTGGTGGTAGTGTAAGCTTATACTTGAGAAAGAGAAATTTATGTATATATTTATATATATATAAAAAAAACAATTGAAAAAAAAAACGAGAGGGAGCGATAGATAGATGAGAGATAGATTAAAAGAGATAAATAAAAGGAGAGAGATAACATTTGAAATCATAAGAAACTCGTAAAATCAGATGTTACTATAAATAAAAGAAAGGTAGAGCAAAGACAAAAATTAATAAAGACGCGAAGAGTAGGGTAAATTATAATTGAGCGAGTATAGAGAGAAAGAGAGAGAGAGAGAGAGAAATAAGTGAAATAGAAGTAGAAAGAGAAAGAGAGCAGAAGTTCGTTGGCTGGTGGATTTACGGTATAAAGATCGGTTGTTATCAAATCTGCGTTGAAAACTTCAGGCTGTGTCAACTAACCTCGTCCTTGTCCAAGCCGAGCTACGGAAACGTAAAACTTGCGATTAAAATTCTCTTTCAAGTTCGATCATTCCATATTTGAATTCGGCAACGTTCTCTCATCAATGAACCCTTTAACTACCACGGCGCTTTTTCGGTTTTAAAAAAAAAAACTCTGACCTCTTGAAGAGAGGTTTTTGGCACAAAGTCGACGGATGTGTCATGTATTATTTTTTTAATGAAAAAAATTATCTTCAATTATCACAATAAATATCAGCCGGTAATGGTAAATACTACCTTATCAACGTTCAATGAAAGGTACTATACCATACGGGACTCTATTTTATCATTTGGGAACTTTCTACGATGGTTGAAGAAGTGACTGTATCCTACAGGAGCATATGGTAGTTAAAGAGTTAATCTAACCGTTCCATCGTCACTTTCACAATATCGAGTCTTTCGTAGTTACTTTTTCATTTGACGTTAGTTTCCTTTTTTTTTTAATGCTTTCGTCCGTTCATATCACCCACCATTTTCTCCCGCCCGCCGTAAGGTTCGATTTTGACATTATATACTGTAATATCATTTTTGTTATTCCCTCCCACGACCGCCTTTACTCGGCATTGCTAGCACGTAGGAATGGCCAGAAGAGAAAACAAAAAACGAACAACGTAGCAACACAATAAGAAAAAGGGAGAAGGGGACTAAAGAGAGGGGAGCTAAAATGAAAAAATTTCAAATTCGGGAGCTGGGAGGATAGGCGCATAACGACGAAAGAATTTGAAGGGTAAAAACGAAAATCCAACAAGAAAGGAAATTCGACGACAGTACGAATAAAATTACACAGAGAACAGAAGAGAAACGTTAATTCAAAAAAAAATGGCGAGAAATAAGTAAAGAAAAAGAAAGACAAACAGAGCGTAAGGAGATAGAAATAGGAAAAATATTAGGCCCACATTTAGTTCGATACTGTTTCTTCGTGTACGCTTCGTTTAAATGGCGTCGCGATTCGCCGCTCTTTTCCTTTCACAGAAACAAGAGAGGAAAATTAAAAAAAAACTGAACCGCACGAGCAATAGAAACACAAGGACGATCGATCGATCACCAATTTGATCTTGTTTCTTCGTTTTCCATACCATTCTCTCACTGTTTTTTTCTTTTAGGATTTTCGTTCCTACCTCGTATCAACCCATCCATTAGTACAAAGGGGGACAAATACTCAAAAGTATTTTACTCACGGTAATTGCAAATCAAAATCAAATCGATCGATCGTAATTTCATTCGCTTTGTTCACTTTTCTTGTTTCTTTTTCCTTTTCCCATTTCTCTTAATCTTCCAGCAGAATCGTACAGCCAATTGTCAAAATCGCGAAGTGATGAAATGTCGATCGATCCCAGAGATACAAAGAATGACAGATAGAGAGTGAAAGATAGAAGGATAGGACGAAGGGAAAGAGAACGGGAGGTAAATGAAGGAGGAAGAGAGAGATTGAGAGTGACAAAGAGAGATAGAGAAAGAGTGATATCATTAGATAGGTCGTGTGAGAAAGAGAGACACAGTGAGAGAAAATTAACTGTGACAAATAAATAAAGCGCCAATTCGATCAATATAGTAGAGACACATATCTATGGACACATATAACAATATCTTTGGGTATCGGCATGTCAAAACCTATTAATAAATAATTGTATGTCGGGCTTACCAACTAAACATCGATTAATCTAGAATTGACGAATCTTTATGCTCACCGGGTCGTCCCGATGGGAACTGATAAATCTCAAGGTGGCCGTATCTGAGCAGCGTAGCCAATCAAAGTGAAGAGGCAAAGTGAAAAACAAAGAGATTCCACAACGCTCAAGATACAAACAAAGTTATGGAGATTCCATCGAAACGACCACATAATCTTTTTTTTTTGGGAATTTTGACATCAAAGAATAGATTACGCAAACGTATACTTTAGAATTTCCTACCTCGTCCGTGTCCGAGCCGACTAGAAGAAGGTCAAAAGGTATGGCAGCTACCAGGTCGATGATGAACCACCCCTTGAGGTAATGGACGGCTATCTGCATAGGATGTGAAACCACTTCGTCATTTTCATTGACAAAGGTTGTCCGGAAGTTGATGAGAATGTCCACGACGAATGTGACGTCGACTGTAATACGAAGAGTAAGTTTATGAACATTCCAATGTTTTAAGAGTTCGCGCCATTTTTTAAGTCTAGCTCTTTATCAAACCCATCCTTTTCCTGGTCGCTGCGAATTTTGTTCTTGTTGCAAAATTATTAATTTTAATCTTAATTAATTCGTCGTACTTACCAATGAGATCTATTATGGCGATCGGATCGTCGCTATATTTTTTTGTCTTTTTCGAGTTGTAAGACGGCTCGGAGAGAAGAAAGGCCGCGACGTACGGCGTAAAAATGGCGGTGTACATCACGAGCAACAAAATAATCCAATCCCAGACGGCCTTGAAGGGCGAGTAATGCAAAATGGTCCATTTGTGGATTTGGGGCGACTGTAGCTTGTATTCCGGAAGAACGTCAGCGCCTAACGACAGCACCTGAGGAATAAGAGATTCATTGATTCAATTTTTATGAAATTCAGATTTACGGGATACTCAACACGAAATTTTTGAAATTTCCATAATAACCTATTGACTTTTAAATTTAACATTTATTCGTTCGTGCCTCGCGCTAAAGTTACGTGGGAACTCGATTGTTACAACAATTAAATTTTTCAACCACTTTTCACGTCATTTTGTCTTACCATTTTTGAGTGCGCGTTCGCGCGAAGAACACGAGCAACTAACTCCAATAGGTATCCTAACGCTATTTCCTTACTCATGATCGAGTAGAGTGAACATTTCTGAACACCATTCGGTACACTAACAAGTGTTCAGTGCTCACTGTTTTTTTTTCCTGAACACAATTTTACAAGAATTTCATTACGGTTCAACCCATATGAAATCACGTCTCATTTTACGTTCAAACGCGGTACACAATTTCACCGTGAACATCATTGCAATAAAAAAAAAACCCGTCAACCTATAAACATAAGGGACGAACAGCATAGACTGGCTGCTCGCTCAACACTGATGCATTGCGGATGATGTTCGATTGGCAGAGGGTGTCTAGTACCTATAGGACAAGGTACTCAAAGTACACCACACCCTTTCAGCCATATTTCGAGCTGATCCTATTCCGTGGTGAAGGAAGCTCTATTACCCTAATAGGTGTTCGCAACCTCGCCTATGCCAATAAGAAACGCGTCGGAAAGTTTCTAATCTTGACTAATAACCCTTTCTTCGATTTTTCTTTCACCTTCATACGTACATCCTCCCGTTTCATCATCACCTATCATTTCTTCGCATTAAAAAACGTATCTCTAGAAATTGTAAGCAAAAGTTTTGACATTATTTTTATTACTTGGTAGATTATTTGTATATTAGATGCAGTTTAATAATACAAAATTTTATTAACAATTCGATCAAAAGAATTTTTGCCAAAAGTACTCTTCATCCCTTATCTTCGAAACACGTGATTACATACGCGGACGTCTGTATTACGATACGTGTGTTAAAAGTGGTTCGCGTGGCGGTTAGGAGGTAATAGGATCTAATGGTTAGTCCACAATGTGTAATGCGAAACTGTTTGTTGTATCCAGTATATAATAGATAAATCGAAGGAGATACAAACATTGATTACCGTAGACAGCGTGGCGCCAATATTTTGCCTCTTGCTTTTGCGAAAGTATGATCGCACGAGCGCCATCGACATTTTCACGAGAAATTCCAAAGTCATTCTCGCGCGACCGTACTCGCGCTAGACCTTCACACCAGCTTGCTCTGAGATTTCGGTGTGTGGAAAAAAAAAACGAATGGATTACACAAATCTTTGCAATTTCACCGTGAATCAGGCCGATGCCAACAAAACGGAATAAAAAGTAGGGATATCGAAAATAAAATGTCGCACGTAAAGCCTGAGCAAGTAATATAAAAATTGTCACATTCAAATTATGATAGGCGCGTGTTTGCCATGGTAAAATATATTGATCGATAAACGCACTGTGTCATTTTTTAAATTTGTTTTCGAGTTTTTTTAAAAAAAAAAAAACCCTCTCGAAAGTCTGGATTACGAAAAAATGCGAAATTTCGAATAAGCACTACGAGTATCAGGTGCGCGCGCATCGCGACGGTACCGGAGGTTCTCACGTAGTAGGTGGTGTTAAAAAATAAGTACAAAAATAATTTTAATCTACAAGTCAATAGAAAATTCCGCCCGACGCCAGCCAACATGAAAACAGTCCCGATAATCTCACATCTCGAGATCTATTTTCGAACGGAAGAAAGTGCCCGAGACTATCTGGCTGTTCCAGTGTAAGCGCGCGACTATACTGAACGCATTGCTGCTGCGTTTACGCTTGCGAAGCTTGCGCCGATCGCGCGAACTACTAGGCTTTTCAAAAAACATCAGATCGTGCACGGGAACGACGAACGACGATGTTGCTTACCGAACCTGAATGCAGCCTTCGCGCGGATATCCGGCGGTCCGGCAATAAAAGTCGAGCAGTAAAATACAGAAATAGGACAACCGTAATAAAAGAAAAGAGACAGACAGAAGGACGTGGAATAAAAAAAAAAAAAAGAAAGGGAAAAGAAGAACGCGCTGAGAACGTAAGTCAAAAGATATTCAAACCGAGTATATAAATGCGATACCTTGTGAAATTCTCGAATGAAAATAAACTGTGTTCTGTTCATAATGGCTTATGGACAGACCACATATATACTACATACTGAAATACAGCTGATTGATTCAAACATCAGTTTCATTCATTAAGCCACGTGTCTCACGACACCTTCAATACCACTGTTTATTGGCAAGCAATCCCTAAGAATTTCAATACCGATATATTCTTCAAAGGTCTGAGCCTTGAAATTTTCGAATTTCCTATACCCCCTGTGAGTGCGAGTGAGAGAGCCTTATGGGGACTCAAGTGCTTAAGAGAGAAACAAACGTATGCATCATCGAAATATTTAATCCGATCTTGTGGAAATCTTTTGTCGTACTTCTTATGTCATGGATTATTTTATTTCTGCTAAGATTCGTGACTGATATTTTCTATTTACTGTAGTCGATACACGAGGCGCGAGTGTTCTTCGTGTTTTTTGAAATAACAGATAAACCTTTGACGATTTCCCAAAACTATTAAATATAATCGAGTCCGTTAATACGACATGTGTATTCAGGCCACTGACATACGTGCAAATTGCATAAATAAGGATGAATATGTACACGTACGTGCGAATAGAAGCCAACGACGAGATGCAGAAGCCCAGAGGGTAAATAAACAAAATTCAAAATGACGTAACGCAACGACACCCTAATAAATTCGTATACCGTACTAATCAACAGACGACTCCATAAAGATTGCGGATGTAAGCACGAATAGCAAGCCATAAGATCAAGAGTATTTCTTGGAAAGATCTAGAAGAAATAATCGACTCTCTGAAAATTACCTGAAACCGTATATCCAGTGATTATCAAAAATGGATAGTAAGTATGTTTTTGAAGAGAGCAGTAGATTTGGAAAGTGCACTTTCCGATTCTAAGAATAGAGACAAACATAGCGTTGCGCGCGCATGCGAGAAACAAGAAGAAGTCACTGAATAATTTCACTGGTAAAATCCCTAGGACTTTTTGCTCTATCCCTAGAGTGATTAAGAGGCTCAAAAGTACTATATGCAAACAACGAAAAGTCCCTAGCTTGCTTCAACATAACCTACAGGCTATTTGCACGGGATGGTATCCTACTAGAAACGTCAAGTCTCCTTATAGCTTCAGCGTGTGAAGTATACCTCTTTACGTATGGCACCCTTCAAAGGTGCCGTCTGCGGACCGCCATTCTCTAGAAGAAGACTCTTGGTACTTCCACCGCGTACACGTACGCTGCTCCAACGTTGTCTTGGTACGTCAGTCAGCTTATCGGGTCGTTCACCCTCTCGAAGGGAACCACCCTTGACCCTAAGGGCACCAAGTACAGTTGGCGTCACGGGTACTTCCAGCTGCTCCAAGAGATGCTCCGACATTACTCGTGGACACTTGATGCAGGTCATCGTGGTAGGAGCGAGCGTGTTGGCAGACGACACAGACTTCACCAGGAGATCCTTGCTTTCCTTTCTCCAGGAAGAGAGCTTCCTGCCGAGAGATAAGGTCGTAGGTGCCGAGGATGGCTTCCTGCTAAGTGAGGACGACTCGAATTCCCCAGTTGACACTTCCTGGTAGGTCTGGTGCTCTTGTGGATGACGTTGTTGACTGCCTGTCGAGTCCTGACAGCAATCCTCCAGGGCTCTGGACGTTCTTCTTGTTAAGGATGACGAAGCCTTTTCGACGAGGCTCAATAGCTTACCGCCGGAAAAACGATCCTTCACGGAATTCTCTGTGGACTTCCGGAAGGCTTCCAGAAGAGTGTCCTTCTCCTCGGAGGACACCTCGCTCTCGAGGAAGTCCGAGGACGTGCTTTCGCTACTCCTGGCACCGTATCCCGTTGACGTGCATATACGTCTGGCCAAGAAGTTCCTGGAGGCTCGTCGCGAAGACTCCTGGACTCGTGACTGATTCTGATTTTCCTTGGTCAAGTTCGTAGCATCCTCTTTCACGTGATCCTGGTTGCTTCTTGACTTCAGGTGAATTTGTTTACGTCTTATTATCACTGGCGGTGGTAAGCGCTCTCTGGTCCCGGAGTCAGCCTCCGGATGATCCTTGACTGTCCTCAGAGCGATCTCTTCCTTGGAGCTTCCCGGAGGCTGAGTCTTGGATAACTTCTCCTTGAAAAGCTGAATCTTGATGGATGTTCTAACACGGGGATTCGTAAATCCCGCCAGGAACACGAAGGCTCCGCAGGGCTGCCAATGTCTTTCCTTTCTTTTTTTCTTCCTCTTCCTCTTCTCACTTTCGTTTTTTATTCGCTCAAAATTCTACTTTGAAAGACGACGGTACTTTTTTTTCTGTAACTTACTTATAAACAAATATTTCTAAACTTTGTCATACTTTTATTGTTTTGTGCGCTTTTTCTCTTGTCCCCTTTATCAATTATGTTTAACTCTCTTATCCGTCGTCATTTCTCTTACGCATCGTGCCCAAAAAAGCTCGAGTCCTAAACTTTGGGACTGACTCTTGGATCATACGAGAATCGATAACGATATCAATAGGGTTATCGGTGGTCACAATAAAGATGTCGGAAAGGCAAAAGGGGGTGATAGAATTGGAGCGACGGAAAAAGTTGTTCGCGTAAAAATTGATATAAAATATAAAGTGACGTGTCGAGGATGCCGAGAGCGGGAAGGATGCAAATTTCACTGAACCCAATCGGACATAGTTAATAAGGACGCGTCGAATATAAAGATCGGTTGCCTTAGCGATTATCGACAATAATTGATAATTAATATATAATGGATGGAACACGACGACAGTCTCAGTCGGGTTTCAAAAAGTTGACTTTCTGATCATTCAGTCTCGAAATCTTTACGATTTTATCACTTCTTATTGAAACTTTTATATACTTTTCCCTACGATTACTCCTTGCTTTCCTGTTACTTTTAATCAGCCGCGCACCGCTCCTCTACGTATTCCGTGAAAGCTTTATTTTTAACTCCCTATTTTTTGCGCAAAAGACCAGCCTTCTTAAGAGCCACCACAATCCACTCATAAACCAAGCCCACTCGTGCGTCCTGGAAACTCGTAGAAATTAAAAACACGGTCGATCGACACACGACTTCTCTTCTTAGCGAATAATTTGCGCAATGCACAGACAAAGAGTTTAAAAAAAAAAAAGAAATACCTGCATAAACTGCACAAATTTTTATTTCCTTTCTTGTACTTGTACGTATCAAAGAGAAAGACACATTTCGTAAGAGGCGACAATGAGACTTGTACTTAACCGAATATAGCAAAGGACTTATTATTATCCGATACAAAAGGTAACGATAAATGACTTTTAATCGAAATTCGATAATTATCTTGTATTATTCGTAAAGAGTATTCTCGAATAATTACTGTCTCCGTTTACGGCAAAGACCAACCTGTTTCTATAATTTCTTTGATATTTATTTTATTTTTTTGTAATTTTTCTTTTTTTTTTCCCCCCCTTTGGCACCAACTAATACTAAGTCACGACTCCACAGTTAATACGTGTATACCCGTGGACTGCGTCCGTGTGATTACGCGTTCCAATTGGCGTAATTAAAGAAGTTCGCTGATTACGATAATACCAATTAACGTTAAGTGCTCGGACAACATTACAAGTTAAGATATTGCGCGTGTTTTCTCAATGGATAACAATTAATTATCACTCGGTGCTCTGTTGTCATTATTATTATTGTATTTGTATCTTCCTTATAATTTTGTCTATTATCCTTCGGTTCCTTCCGAACCCGCGCATGCGCTTTACGCTCTTTCTCGTATTACTTCAGCTTTCTCCGAGGACTCCTAATACGCTCCCCTTAATTATCCCAGTTTAAAACTCATCGATTGTCTCACACGTATTACAAGGGACTTTCCGAGCTGATAACTCACGTTTTAATCCACAGCTCAATTTTATCAACGTCAATATATCATTATCAATGCGACATGGCACTCTGTCAAAGTGATCAAAAAATGTTCCAAATATTATCACGAAGGTCTTACGTATATCTGAGCATCGGCTATTCGCTCGCGCCAATAGTCTTTAATCACGAATATTCGTGACTGTCGATATGCAATTATTGGCAAAAGAAATCGAAAAAACAGAATTAAGCCACGATTAAACGCAAAAGTCGAATCTCAGTGTTCAATATCTCTGCAAAGTCTTTCCACCGTATAGAAAGAAAGAGCAGCTTCGTTTGAATCTTCACTTTGTGTCTTCAAATATATATATATTTTTTTTTCTTTTGACAACAAAAATCCTTTTTCCGTACACCGGGGCCTATTTCACGTCCCCAGTTTTGTCACGCACCCGGGACAGTTCGACGAGTCCATTCGACGACGTCGAGATGCGCCGCGTCCCGACGCCCACATTATCTCAATACTACAGATCCCACGACGTCTCTTCCATGTATCAGCGAATATCGTGCACAAAGAATACGGCTTAATACTGTTATTATTATTATTTTTTTGTTTTCTTTCTTTTTTCTTCTCTTATCCTATCTCATAATACTAAACAGTCGTGCTCATAGAATTTCCATGTACTTCTTCTTCGTCCCGTAGAAGTCTCGACGACGCTAAGCGTCCCGATGCTCTGCACGAAGCATCCACGAGCATCTCTCGTTCCAGTGCAGTTGCGACGATCCGATAATAACGATAATAAACTTCATAAGCAACAAACTCAAACGACTCGGAGTCTCGCGTTACCACCATTTAATTATCACACGTGCTGTTAACAGTGGCGTCTCCTCCTTTTTTTTTTTAATTTATCACAACAACGAGTGACGACCCTCCAAACGTCAGTCCTCCCAGAGACTGTGCGTCGCGACGCGGAGGGATTTCCTCTGTCGCGAAATACGACGCTTCGAGATGAACGTGATTAGATTTTGTGCAGGTAAAAGACGACAAGTACGGCGTCGGTCGTACGCGATACGACGACGACCCACCTGTGTTCGCTTATTGATTGTGCGACGCCTACAGACGCCCGCGAGCAGAAGCCGCGCAGACTCTCTTGCGTAGAAAACGGATACGGCCTGATAAAGCGCATGCGTTTATCCTTACCGATGCTACGGTCTGTGCCCTTAAATATTTTAACACGGGAGACATATGAGATAAAATAATTTTTTTTTTACTCAAAATATCTCGAAATGAAATATTGTAAAATACTCAAAAAATGGGATACAACGTATAAATAAAAAAAAAAACATTAAACGCAATTCAATTAATATGTTATATTATTAATAGGTTATAAATAACTTCAATATAGGCTCGTCTTAATAATTGATTTTAATGAGGAACATTGGATACTGAAATATTATAGTTGCGCGTCTCAGTATTGAAACTATATCTATTATTATTTCATTATGAAACTATATGTAGCCTTCATATTGGATTTTATACCTTGAGGTTCCCCCACTTTCTCGTTCATTCGATTTTAACGACACTGTAATTGAATCGGTTTCATCCCACGTATCGTCCCACTGATTACCACGAGGTACCAGTCGATAGTCGTTATACCATACACATACGTTCGCGTGTGTCCGCAGTTTAGAAAAGCATCTTGTCACCCTTAGTTATCGTTAGAAGCGAGTTAACACCGGTCACTCCTTTTCCGTACCTCCTCTAGTTCCCTTTGGTTAGGTTAGGTCGTACGAGTTAAATGACTTTAATCAAGAAAGAGAAACACGTATTTACTAGATTTGCTCTAAGTAATCTTTTTAAGTGTTCTTATGAAACTAAGTATATGTGGGTTCTACGTTTTTTTTTTTTTTTTATCAAACACCACACCTCGGTAAACAGATTTAAACCGTGTATTCGCATGGGAAAATCCAGAAGTGGTACCGTTATGTAGATCTTGAGCTATTTCCATAATTTCGAGAATATAAATCTACAGCAGGGCTTCGTTGAAGAGTGAGGTATGGTGTAAGGGGTTGACATATTTTGGCCTTTAATTTGAGCGACCGAGAACTTTTGGGCATGTGTATGAAGGAGGGTGCAAGGGTAGAGGGTGGGAGCAAGGACGCAGGGAATATTTTTAACACTTTGACTGCCACATAATATTTTCCAAAAGTTCTACCACGGCATAATTATTTAGCCATTTTGTGATATGGAAATGCATATACACTTGATCCCAAGTGAAAATGAAAATGTCACCCATATATGGGTGACACGGCAGTCAACGTATTAAGGGATGCTTCATAGGTTATGTCGACTTGCCTGTTCAGCTCGTGGTCTACTCTTCTCATCTTGTTCCTTAGACAGACCCTCGACCAGCTCGTGGAGGAGACGTATGTCCTGGGGGCTGGGGGAGTCCACCCTGCCAGCCCCCAGGCTCATTGCACTGTGGGGCGCCAGTTCACAGGACTCACCCCTATCTAATGCCCCCAGTTCACTCGCGAAATCCCAGCAGCCCTTACGAGACAACCCCTGGACACTGCCAGTTAGCCCTTCTTCGTCAGCATCGCTCATTTAGGGCATTCGGGCCGCTTCCTTCGTCCGACTCTCCTCTCACGTCAAACACACCCTCCAGCCCTATTAAGGGTTGTATTACACCAATCCCTCTTAACGATCTTGATCATTCGGATACTCGAGTCCTGCTTCGTGGATAAAGTTATTAAAACCTTTAGCTATTTCACTGGCTAATGGGATTGATCTGTCAGGTATTTTGTTTCACAATATTATCAACCCCCAATCAAGCCTTATTGCCTAAAAGGAGAGAAAAGAGATCAAATTTGTACGAAACAAAATATTTAGCTCGTGATACATAGACGTGGGTGGATTATCAGAAAGAAAAAAGACTACCCCCAAGACTTTTCCAAGGATATTCCACAAGAAAATTCCTCGTAACATTGCCGAAAGTGTTTTGCACCCCTACACATTATCATATTCAAGAAAGTTGACGATATTCAACCTTTTGTACAGGGGATGAATACAAAGCCCGGGACATCGATCGTTCGTAATTTAAACGGCAAGAACTCGGGGGGCGCACATAACGCTCGATTCTAGCTGGTTTTGCGACTTAGAAAGGAACGGGTGGCGTCGCGACGTACCAGCTACCCCCTAGTGCCAATAAATAATGCAAGTCGACCCGTAAAGGGTCGCATGCAATCGTCGAGTCCTCGTTTCTCAATATTCATAACTAGTGCGACTGCTATAAGACCGTCTTATGTTCTCCTACGCACACCCTTAAAACTCACCCCTATCTGTACTGTACTCGTGCATCAACATATTCTAATACCGTGGCATAGGGAACGCGAATAGGATACACATTTCTAACTGACTACTCTGTGACCCAAGGACGCCACTCATTGATTAGGGACTTGACTACGACCTTGACTACGACCGACTTAGCTCCCCAACCTACCCTTAGAAAACTATACGATACCCTATAATAACTGCTTAACGAACAACTGCTGAACGACACGTTTCTGCTATATCTCACACTTATCTGTAAAACGTTGTTCGTATTCTTCCTGCCATTTTTATGGATATTTCACCCTCGGGACGTGAGCAGAATTCAACGCGAGCTAAGGGGGTTCAACTAGGGGATGATATGATCGTGGTAAGATTTTCTTTTTTGATAGTGGCAGCACCTAGAGACACGATGCGATCTACGCGGATCAAGACTGGCTACTGGGACTCAAATATTTCTTTTTGAATGGGGATGAAAACGAGGGTTGGCACCAGTACTGGATTCGAATCGAATCATCCTACTGGGTCAGTAGAATTTTGGCAAGTGGCCCGCCACTCGGACTATGAACATCGATTTCTTGGCTTATACGAAAAGGAAGCGCGGAAGTATGTGTTTCGTGAGTTGGCGCGATGACATTTTTTAGGGGCTAAAAGGAGGAGGGAGGAACAGCGTGCATATCGTTGCCAAGGAATCTAGTAGGGGGTTGTTATTATTCTCCACGAACGTGATGGAATTTGAATGATTCGTATTTTGTAAAACCTCAATACCAGCAGCAAAAAATGATTAAAAGATTTTACAATAATCTCTTGCTGTATGAATCACTTTGTAAAAAATGGTAAGGGTTGAGGATCGGGGTTTTGATTTAAAAAAGAAAAAGGGCAACAACTTTCGCACACGCAATTTCCATGCTAATACATTGATTCGGCTAAATTAGCTGAAAGTTGAGAAAAGTGCGAAAGTACGACCTATCCCTACAGTGTAATTAAACCCTGGTGTGCCAAAGAATTTATTCGGACGAAAACTTCCCTAAAACGAGGTTGTGCAATTCTGACAATATTTCAGAGAACTACGAGAGAACACAAACTTTTCGATCAAACCCCAAACACTTTCAGCAATGCCTTACCTCAAGAAGTATCTACCTTGAAAAAGAATTTTAAAAAAGTAAGGTAGAACAAAATAGTACTACACATAAAATTCGCAAAAACTCACGAACCAAATACCCATTTGACGACAAAGTTCAAGGAGCCGCACATGTGATCACATGAAAAATACATCACTGAACAGTGTTCCCCAGAAAGCAGCAGAGTTGCCAACTTTAAAAATCACTGCCCTCCCTCATATCACGTGCAGCAAAAAAGTATTCCTCGAGGTACCTTAATTTCTTATCAGTCGTAGCGACGACTCTGGTAGCCGCGACGGGACGCGAATTCGCAAAATTTTCACGAGCACGTAAAACCCTCGACTTCTGCCTTTGTTTTCGTTTGCTAGTAAGTCGATCTTAGCTCGCTACTCGACAGCAATGACCGGTAAACCAATAGGGATGAAATGTCACACGGCTTATCCAGGGATACGATTGGTAATTTAGCGTAGAGAATTTATCGCGGCTTACATATGTATGTAAGGGTTGTTCCTTACGAGAGGATATGGACGGATACAGTGGCGACGGTGTGCGAGCTCCAACAGAACAGCGCAAGGGACACTGCGACACTGCGGGCAGCGCCGCGGAGTGGCAGTTGCTTCAAACACTAAGTCAACTCCTCCTTTGAAAAGACCATCTGACACGAATCACCTGACTATTATCTATTGTACAATCTGAACGATGAATTCTCACTTTCCTACGTTTTACTTCAATTAATTATAATCATTATAAATACCGATAAGTCCACCACTTCGTGGTGAGATTATCATTACACGAATATAATTCGTAATTAAGAACGATATACATCGTGAACGACGATATTGGACGAAGATCAAAATCTGTTTTTCGCTAAAATCCGCTAGATGGCAGAAGGCTTGGCTAAAATAAAGTGCCTGGCAAGTTGCGTGTCACATATTCATAACGAAGTGGGTGTCACGAGACACGGTAAGGCTTTTTCATGTTTTTTTTTTTCCCCCCTATAATTCCACAGTACATTCCTTATTCTTTTTCCTAGTCCACGCAATGAAACGAGTGAGTAAGTTAGCACGATTCAACCAGCGCGAGGTCACTCCTTCATGACGGTATTGCAACATAATTGCGCTGACAAAAGTCACACGCAATTTTAAGGTAATGAGAGCTCTTTCTTTCGGAGAAAATAAAAATTACGATACAATGGTAATCTGATAATAGATCATCATACAATCGGTTCTCATGCATATGGCGTTTTTTTGTTTTTCAATTTTGCCTGTGCGTAACACCTTACTCTTTTTTTTCTTAACCTAACCTAACCACTGGCATCTTTAGAAGATATTATTCACCCGCATCTGCATACGAGGTGGAAGCCTCCTAAACGCGACATAATTTTACCTGGTTTGTCCTCGGTTGCAGGCGAATTGACAGCGTGAGTTATTTGAGCTGACAGAGTGACGGTTCAATGGCGTCACTCTTCATCCACCATTTTTTTCTTGCTTGATCGTCATTGATCCGAATATTATTTTACTATTAACCTAGATCGACTCGCTCGTATATAATTTCAAATGCGTCAATTTCATAAGGCCCAAAGAAAAAAGGCGGAAGAATTCCAAAAATTCAAATTCATTATATAATGTACTTACGTGTACGATAATAACAGCAGTACTGATAATCATATAATAATATGCAATTACTCACCTGCGCCACCTTCTCCCCCATGTTGGGTGTGTGCATCGCTCCTTGAAAGTACTTCGCAGAGCCATTGTCTTGTAGAGAGAACTGCAATTTTTATGATAAAAATAAAACAAAGATAATATAAATTGCGCAATATGGCGACGAAATGGAATTTTCATGTTACCTTGTGTTTTATGGAGTCCGGTCCCATTTGACTGAGCGATGGAGACTTTCGATCTTTGGACGTCCGCCATCTCTGCAGATCACTTTCGGACGCGACGCCAGGGAATATCTTCGAATGTTTCGCAGCTAGAATGGAGATAACTTATTCTTCAATATATTAATATCCGATTAGTTCGATGCAAATGTGTGAAAGGTATTTTTTTCTGTAATTTCAATTCCTTCGGTTAGTATTTTTGCAAATGTCCAAATTATTATTTTCGTCGATGCAGGTTCAAGGACGTTTCCTATTTTACTAAAATGGAGACTAGATCTCGTGTCTTTTTTTTTTTTGGTTATTTCGTTTTGCAGGTAACGCGAGAGCGAATCCCTTCGTCTAAAAGCTTCGGAGTATTATCGCATCGATCCCTGTATATAGCAGTGTAAGTCAGTATATGAATTTGTATGGATAAATCAGCAAACAAGTTAGTCAATCCGCACTAGAAGCTGCATACCTGTGAAATAGAATTAATATCGTTCAGGAAATAATCTTGATAAGAAATGAAACACGTGTTAACGTATCTATTGATTTAGGTAAGTATACAGGGTGTCCCAAAAAGATCGCATGTGGCGTATGAAATGATATTTCACTTTAAAAAATTTAATGTATAAGTACCTGAGCATTTTTCGTTTTGTTCCTTGAAACCGTAAGTCCAATCCAAAATTCTTATTATCGTACGATCAATTCCGTACACCCTGTATACGTATAAAGAATTCAAAATCGCTAAATTCGTAAAAACGTATCCAGGCGAGAAGCCGCTAAAGAATTTTTAATCTGATGATCTTTGTACAATGAAGTCGTGTTATGACGTCGCTGGAAAAAAAAAAAACTGTAAGTACGTATGAAAAATTTTCGAGATCCTGTAGGAAGCCGGGGAAGCCTAGCTGTTTCCCAGAAAAATGACTAAATGATAAATTGAAACGTCTTTGTAATTCGCGTGAGCGACATGACGTGTCGTGAGCCGTGAGTCAAGCCATGAGCACCCCATAGGTGAATAAATAAGCATTAATAACTAATCAAAAGAACTGTCATCTAGAGACATCGGCCGGCCAGCCACGTCCATTTTGTTATAACAATGGGATCAAATGGGATGGAACAAAATGATCTGACGGATATGCTTGCCAACCGAGAAACAAAGAGTACAATCATCCATTTTTAAGGAGAACAAAGAGTCTAGGAGCGCAGCATGGACGTTCGAATGAGACTACAGTGCTTTTAGTGGTAGTAGAATAGAAAGACAAATTGAGGAGAAGAAGCGAAAGTAGTGTTTTTCTTTTTTTTTTTTCAATCCTGGATAGTAAATGAAAAAAATCAAGTGCGCTAGAACAAAAGACAAAAAAAAATAACAAAAAAATTCATCCACGATTTAAAAGGGTCCATGGTTAGGTGTAAACTGGCCTATAAAAGCTCAATCTTCAGAAACACGCGTCGATAAAGTAGAAACGCAAAGTGTAAGAATAATCGAGACGCATGGAGTTGTACAAGAGAGTTAATTAAAGTTTTAAAAGAAAGTTTCTTCACTCATAAGCTTCGTACAAGCACAGCAATTATCGAGACGGACCGAAAGCTTACTAGTAGAATGTATCCTTTAGTGCTTTAGCACGAACACGAACCAAGCTTTCGATCAATCCCCATAAGCGCTCTTCGCTTTTATGTATTTCAAGCCGCAAGCGGGTTGATAAGTTAGGGGTGCAAGCTTGCCGGCAGAAAACCGTATGCCGCAAGCCGAGCTTTTAGCGCTCATCCTTGGTTTTACCTTCAGTGAGGTTATCGACGGTCGCCGGGCGTCGCTCGAGGGTGACTTGTTCGCTCCCTCGACCCGCTACTAAAATATTTGCCTGAAGTTTGATTTTGGAATAGCACATGGCGACCGTTCGTATAACACGCCTTTCAGCCGGTATTACCTTAGACTAAATATATGAACCAAAAAAAAAAAAACAAATTGAGAGAAGGAAACCGAAAAAAACTTTTCAAATTTAATACAAAAAAATCTCTACTACTTCCTTCTCTCTTGCACTCTTGCGCTAGGCTGCTCAAATCAACAATGCTCAGTCGGTAACACAAAATTGACACATTACGCCAACCGAACACATTACAATCCAAATACATTGATTTAAACATGACAATAAACAAAACAAAATTATAACAACCAAATAAACAAACTCTTACAGACGCTGCAGGTTAAGCTGCGACATGGCGCGCGGACCACTTCCGGTTTAACGACTCTTCTCGATATCGCATCAAGAGACGCTGCGTGGGACACGCTCCTTGATGGACCCTCGGCAGCCGCGCCGGATGAAGAGTTCGCCGGACCCTCCCAGATTCCAGATTTTTGCGACACCTACGATCAAATCATACAATTAAATCTTTATATAAATTTCTCCACACAGTGGCTCAAATAATTGTGCAAGATAAGATGGTGTCAAAATACGAAGAGAGGATCAATAAATATTCATCCCCTTTCTCAATTAATTTCCTCTCTTTGCAAAGCAAAAGAAAATCTAATCTAACGTAGATATCATTTCCTGCTTTTCTAGAACTGATTTCTCCACAACCCCATCCGCAAAATCAGACTTCTGATACCGTCCCTTTAAAGTTAACGACGTGAAATGCAGCACTGCATAATAACGCTCAGCAAACCGATAACAGGTTATCGTTATTTCTATAAAACAATTATCAAAAATCCAACAGCAATTAATAAATAACAGATATTATACATTTTCCAAGATTTTGCAGCGTCAAGCAAAAATTTCGAATATTTATGTCCTCGACGTTGGAATCCCAATTTGGAATGCCCATAGTCCATTATGCCGTCCCGTAGCATCTTCTAGTCATGCCGATTTCTCAATTTTCCTATCGACAATCATAATTCCACTAAGCACTGTCCGATAGTAACCAAATACTTTTGGAGTATCCAGAAGATACAAACTTGTTGTCAACGACCAAGTATTGTTATCAGACAAAAAAAAATATGATCGTCCCCTGTGCCCGAAACGAAACTCCTACAGTGTTATTCACAAGTGTAGTTCCTCCTTTTCTCGTTTTCGTCCAAGTTTCACGAACTGTCGTCAATCTCAAAGAAAAAGAGTTATCAGCAAGTAAAACTATACTCACATCGCTGACTCCTTCAGGACTAGCTATAGGAGCAGTGCTACCAGGATGAGTAATGTGCCCGGTACCAGATGAGACATTGGGTCCACTGGTAGCGTTTGTAGCTATCGGCGGTGGCGTCCCTGTCCTTCCCGGACCCCAGGACTCCATCATAGTAGGTGAACCGCATGTCAAGGGGCTATAAAGAATGAAGGAAAAAATTTTAAAAAAATTAAACAAAGAAACACGCGCCTAACCAACGCATTCATGTATAATCAAATATTTTCATACTAAATTAATGAAAATCACTGTACCAGTATAGTTATCAGGTGAGGCAAGAGTCGGGTTGGGTGGTAGTAACTTTTAAGAGGGTGAGCTAGGAGGTTGTCGGGGTAGACTCGGAAAATGATCAATACGCGTTGCAACGGAGGTCAGCCCTAGCAAGTGGAGTGTGTCAGTGTTAGGTCAGAGTTTGCCAATCGATAGACAAACTCAAGCCGCAACGCGACACATGCGAGTCCACATGACAACCGATGACAGTGGTCGTGAGTTTCTTTGATGAAAGTTGAAGGAAAGAAAAGAAGAAAAAGAAAGAAAGCCATTAGTTCTATACGTGTCATTTTCTACGTAGAACTACGTAGAACCGCCCCGACCTGATAGGCCTGATACACCTTGAATCACCCCCGTGCAATAGGGTCTGTAAGGTCTGTTCCCCTACGTGTGGCAGTAATGCCGTTTGAGTACCTGGCGGTACCCACCAGCAGGTTTTCAACGTCGAAACGCACGACATCCCCAAGGACTTCGATCCCCTTTTTCGCCATGAAATTCCCAAACTATAAATGTTTATTCGATTCACTTGCAACCGTCTGTTGGGAATTTAGTGTCAAAGAAATCCAGTCGGTAAATTCCATTAAAAAATATTCGCCGCTAAGTAGGATCCCGAGACACATATTACTCGATCGTTCATATTCCTCAACCTTTTTTGGGACATATCGGAAAAATTCAATGGTGTCCTTAAGCGGATTTTTCTCAAATAAACTTCTATTTGTTAGCGTGGACGAAGTAGGGAGGTTAAAGAGTCCGATCGTTACGCGCTGGGGGTTGGCTTCAACAGGAATAAAAAGGGTGGAAGAAGAAGAAAAAACAGTCACGGTAATAATTACTACCGCGTGGCGGCGGTATCGCGTGGCAATTTTCTACGGATCGATGCACGCGAACGTTTGGGCCTCACGTTTCAGTCCGTTTAAATGGAATGGAAATTAACAAACAGCTTGATTGGATTTGACTGGAATTAGAATGCGGTTTAAAGTGTCTCCCGGACAATCAAGTCGATTTTACATTAAGTTCATTGGAACGACAGGTTACTGGCCTTGTATTATCTTCGAACTGATTTAAATCTCTAGCGACTGCCATGAGAGCGTTAACTTCCGTTCGACGCTTACGTCTTATGTACCCAACGGGGTTACAAGAATGAAATTTAAAAAAAAGTCCCGTTTTCAGAAATAACATTTCCTACCCGTCACTCTGACTTTGGGCCTCGTTCTCTTGGCGCGTTTTAAACGTCGCAGGCGACATTGTTGCGTGTCGGCCGTCGCCACATAACAGAAATACATCCCTCACCTTGAAATGTACATTCCATGTATAACTATATATGCATTGCGCGTGCTTCCTAATACAGTCCTATCCCGCGAGAATATATAGCAGTCATACCTGAAGTTGGCTATGTATACACAGATACGTAGATACCAACCTAAGGAACCACCAGAACTACCCCTTCCTGTCGCCAGGACATCCGACCATACCGAAACGACCCGTGTCCTTACTAGAGTACTCACTACACTGATATATATATATATATACATTCTATACGTCATTCTTTCCCTCCTTCGCCAACCAGCATACATAAGGATCGATTCAGGTTTTACATGGAAAGGACGACGAAATTTATCGTGCTTATTTCGTTAAGATTCGAGACATTTCTTGAAGTTAGCTTTAGAAGTGTACAGGGTGTTCAGTAACGGTTGCATCTTACTGATAGGGTTGTATTGTTTTTGAAAAAAAAAAAATGAAATATTTGTATACTTGAAGATTTCCTATTTTTTTTCGCACGGTAACCAGAAGGTTTTCTTTGCGACGATATTAAATAAAAAGAAAATTAAGGAGAAGAGTCGACATTCTACTCCTGTCTCTAAATCAATTTTTCAAGTAAAAATATACGTTCGCTCCTTTATGATAAAGAACGTTTTAATATGGATTTGTCAAGAATGATGGGCAATGAGCGTTATGGAATTTTCCCTTGACTGTCAAAATATTAGGAACTGGTACTTAATCAAACGAGTCGCCTGACAGCTGTCAAATTTAATTGGTGCGTCTAAGAAGAACATCCCTGGATACACTGAGCTCTCCCTTTCCGAAACAAGCAGTAATATAAAATGACGTCCCGATGTTTTCCAGTATCTTGTTGACAAAAACATATTTTCCAATGTGCACAGGTGAATTTTATTCCACGAAGGAGAGAGACCTTTCTCCGTATTAAATTTGTTCCACTAGAATCAGGATAAAAGAAAATATCATATTTTCTTCGCCGCCCCCTCCTTCACCCGGAAAAACAAATCCGCTCTCGTAATCCGAGCAAAGAAAAAATAAAAAAATAAAATTGTTTAATCTAAACTCACCAGTTCTCAGAAGCATCCTCGTCCAAAATGGTACCGTCGGCAAGTCGATGCGGCAAATTGGTCGATGTCCTAGGACGGTTCCTGACCCTCGGTGGTCCGACGACGCCAGTCCTTGAGAGTCCAGCACGAAAGGATGCCCTGGCCCTGTCGACTGCTCCAGTGAACGTCATTGCGTCTCATTAGTGAAGGTTAGTAGCGCGGTTAGGGGAAGTCGAGAAAAAGAAGGTTAGCAATATAGTCAGTGAAGGTAGATCGGCCATTAAGATTCGGTCATATGGGTGTCACAAAAAGGATCAGGATCCTTGGACCTTTAGAGACGAATAAGACAAGATTAATTCCCATGGAACGGTTGGTTAGGGTATTGCAATCAAGTCGTATAAAGGATATATATACACACACTTACACACACATAGTATCCACATGTGGGGGTACACACGTGAAGAATCAAACCGTCAACGATCAGACGTAAGATAGATCAGCTGACAGGACATTAACACTGTCCATTTGACAATATCTACTGGATATATCTATATATCTAGCTATTCTAATACTTCTTATAGGGGATAGCACAGGTATATGATCCTATATAAATTGCTGGCTAGCAGCCCAGCAACCTGGCGGACTGGCTGGCTGGCAAAGGGGCGCATAACATTTATTACCAGGTCAGGGTTAACCGTTAAGGTGCGGCGTACGTCCAGCAGGGCTGCAGCACCGTCTAAAAATACTCGCAACCGAACCTAACCTAGATATACGAATGAGAGATGCAACATAACCGTGGCATTCCGTGACACTAGTATATCAAATATACCACTACTCTGCAATTTCTATGTGTGTGTATATATTTATATATACATATAAATATAACAAATACAATATTACATAAACAAAATTATTTAAATATTTTTTTCTTTTCTATCTCCCTTACAGACCACGTCAGCTACTGGCGTGTTCGAAGGGACACAGAAAAATAGAAAATACGATAACTTCCCACTCACAGCGAGTAACGAGCCTGTTGTTGGCGTGACTTGAGGGTTGTATGGCGGGTGGTGGCGGTGGCTGGGCGCTCAGATCCTCGAAATTTATTATCTGCAGACATATGTCGTCTACCTCGCTTCTTATCAGTGCTATCACCTCGCTGCACAAGAATTTTGTCCCTGCAAACAATAAAGGGAAATTATAAAAGTATATTTATAGACAGAGTATATCTCCTGTATGTTTATATACTTTTTCACAGTATTTTCTGTGGCTTACAATTAGACGCATTGCGTCTGCTGCCTTTATGGAAATATATTAAGACGCGCAATTTCTGAGCTTTATTCTCTCTCTCACACGCATGCATAGACACGCGTTCAGTCTCTGTTCCTCTGGAACACCTTTATCGATCCACAGATTCCACACGGCATCGCCATGTAGTTACGCACGCAGACGGCATACGCATCGGCAACGTTTTCCGACGCTTTCAGCACGACTGTCGCTGTAGAGTAAAATAAAATGAAAGAAGACGATGTTCTTCAGCAACGTTGAAGTCATCAGAAGCAAAGAACACAAAAGAAGAAATCTTCTAAGGTCTAAAGTCACTCTTTGCCTCGTTTCACGAGGACAGACTTGCGTCTAGTGAAAATAACGGTCAGAGGGTCTGTAACAAGGGAAGAAAGATGGCGTCAATGCTATTAATTTGACTTGAAAACTAAACCAGAAGAATGAAGTGAAATAATGCTACAGCAGCAGCAAGGGCGAAGGGGGTAAAGGTCAAATTAAAAGAAAGACAAAGAATAGCACGAAGATTAAGTGGCTTACGAGTACGTGGCAAGTACCACTTCCTTTGCTGATCTCTCGTTACACCCTTACTCAATGACGCTTGAGCGTTCAAGAGGTCAGAGGTGAGTACCCTGGTCCCATTCAGGTACAATAATCCTAGGAGGGTCGTAGGCGACTGCCTATTCATACGAGATTACGTGCTGCCGGTATAGTAGGGTACCTGGTAGTAGATATATACACGATATAATCAGCCAGAAGGAATGCACGGCAAAGAGAGAAACGTAACCTTACCCTGAGGTAACATAACCACGAAATGAAATTCTGTCTTAATTAAATCTAACCTATAGCCTATGGCAATAGACAACTAATATATATATATATATATTTTTTTTTTAAGATACGAATAAAGTCGACCTCTTTGACCCTTAAGCACGGGGCCAAAACGTGTCTCGACTCACTCCACAATGGCGGAACGTACCGCCCTGGCAGCATCCCAAACGGATTCATATAAGCCAGGGCGATCATACAAAAATATATCACGTTCGAGGGTGACTGTACAATGTAAAATGTATACCTTGAACACGTAGCAGGTAATTTTTTGTGTTTCAGGTAAAACCAAACAAACAAAAAAAAAGTAGCACCATCTAGTCGATGACGAATTCGTTGTCGGATGCCGATAAGAATGAAGGCTGTATCCATTTGAATTTTCATTAGATTTAAAACGGCTCAAAAGACTGTTCCAGAATTCCAAGCGATGGAGAATACGTTTGAACGAGATGACGATTACGTCATCGATGCGCAACGCGACGCATCGGGACGCCACGCGAGAATGACGACTGACAGGAGGTCACAGATGCAGCAAGAGCGTCGACTGGTTAATGGGTTAAGCGGACTGTTGTGATTGGTCGATGACGACGTGTACTACCGATGACGTAGTACGGGTGCACTGCCCCCTACTCCTGTGACGTTATACGCGTACTAGTACACTGCAGCTACGATAAAGTGATCCGAAATAGCGTGCACCAAACAGACTCATACACGTATCTACGCGATACTTTAAACGTTCACGTAATCTGGCTGCTCCCTTTTCTCAGGTTGAAACTTTCTGGATTGGACAATAAATATCTCCTACTGGGATAGACGCCAGAGACAAATATCACTTGTCTGCATACGCTTACGTGCAATGGCAGTAAAGGGATATATCTAAGTAATGGGAACAGGTGTTCCTTTTATGAAATACCAATAAAGCATTTCGGTGAGAGGAAAGAAGATGCAGAAAATGGTATCTGCGATTTGTTGGAAAATGGATGTCAGGTATCTGGGGGAGACCGTTGTAAAAGAAAGTATACATACTCGATGAAAAAAATTTAATTCTTTTTTTATATCCAAAATATACACGCAAGATACTTACACACCAAATAACCTAGGTTTTAGTAATGTTATATTCCTAGTAAAATTTTCGTACAATTTTCTCGTGTATATTTTCCCTGGATAAGAAGGAACTACTACATTGAAGGAAAAAGGTATGTATATTTTTTTTTTGCACTGTATGCATATGGTTGGATTACAAGGGTGGCTTTTAAGGGCGGTGTCAGTGTCGTCTTGATAAATGTATGTTTGGTAATCGATGAAGGCGTTCTTAATTGGGGTTAATTGAATGTGCGGAAAAGAAGGGAGCAAGAATGTCATTCCTGTCTGTACGGACTTCCGCATTGATTCCAAGGCGTCACTTCCATTGGGGGGGATTGTGATTCTATTTTTAAAGGTGAAACGTACCTTAGACGGGAACAATATGGGAAATAAGGGAGATACGGAGGAAAAAAAAAGACTCGCCCTAGAGTCTACCCAAGAGCAAACAGCACTCTGGCCGAACCTTCGTGTCATTTCTTTCTGCCACTTCTTTGCTCGCGTTATAGATAGATAGATGTATATATATATATATATATAACCTTGTACACGTGTAGCCAGTAAGACATGTATGTATTAAGGGTGCAAACCACCCTGCCTTTTCCTGTCTTTCTACAGCAAAGAATGGTAGGCGAGGTCTCTAATTATATACATATACCCTTACAAGTAATAAAGCTCCTTTCTTGGTTGGACATAGCCAAAAAATTTTTATGGAACTAGAGAAAAAAAAGGTTACTCCCATTGGCATTTAAAGGAGGACAAAGAAGATTAAGCGAGGATTTGCCCTCGAGGGAGGAAGGGAGAAATTCAAAACGTGCTAGTGAAATCTTGTCAAAATACGACAAAAAAATTTTTGGGTACAACAATAAACGTACAATTCCATATAAATCCAATGCAGTTCCAGTTCCGAGGAATAAATCTCAGGATTCATCCTTACATAAGTCTGACCTCCAACACTGACACTACTACTTCCTCTCTACATAACAAAAAAATCCACACCAACGGGTCGATAGTGAAAAAGCAAAAGGCCCAGCGTGAAGCGTAGCAAAATCGAAATTTTACAAAACTTTCTTTTCAAATATTCAAAACTTCGCGCCAACAGTCTACCAAAGTAAGAAGCTAACGTAACCGAAAGGTGGCATGAAGTTGCAAGCTCCCCAGCCGCAGGGGCATTGTCCTGTGACGCGAGAGAGCTTCTTCGCCGACAGAGGAGAGTCTGGCAGAGGAAGTTCAGCCGGTGGGGATAGACGAGAGAAGCGATTGGCTAAAAAGTAGTGGAGAGAGAAAGCGAATATTCACGGAGGAAGAAACATTAGAACGATCATTGGTTTCAAGCAGTTGGTGGGGGATACGGATCCATATGACGTCACGAGGACAACAGCGTCGCGACGCTTACAAGTAACTGAAAGTGGGAGGTACACCTCTATGATGTCATTGACTAACAGCGGTGCAGAGTCGTTTCTGCAATCGTGCAGGGCTGTCCTATACTACTACGATGCACTTTCTGCTCTCTGAACAAGGGATGCAACACGAGTACCGGACTATTCTTAGATATCATACATTCCCTCTTTTCCCCCCACTACCCACTACCCCCCTCGGCACCTTCTGGTCCTAATCTCTATTCTCGTTACTATATCTATATCGTTTTCCTCCTAAATGCACTTTCACAACTGCATTCGTTTACTTGCATTGCGTAATACACTTTTTAAAGTATAATACATCCAAGTTCGTTTGGTGGGCTAATTTTGGGCCTTGTCATAACGACCCTAAGCGCTCGCACCTACATGGAAGCATATTTCTAGGTCATTATTTATGAACTGAAAATCGCCAGGAAATGCAACGCTGTCTATATTGTCTCATCCGTCACGATATGCGCGACTTCAAACGGAACGCGGACCTGCAGAACACGATACGGCACGGATGTTGGCTGTTAACGGTCGTGCACGACAGCGAGGTCGTCCCAACGAGGTTGAGCCAGCAGAGCCAGCAGAGCCAAGGGGTCCCACTAGCTATGACTGTGATAAATTATACAGTGCTGACTATTGATC
>JARPRG010000626.1:94746-125123 GCA_031001745.1 Hartigia nigra | reverse complement strand
AAAGGTTGAAATTCATTTTCAAACAAAAACGCAATAACCATCTTTAACGATTGGCATCTCGACATCGTTCACGCACGATTCAAAATAAATACGAAAGGTCTTTACTATAGAGCGTCCCGACGCTATTACGACGTAACATGAAATAAACTTTTCAAATCATTTATTTCCTTCTTTTTTTTTTCATTATCGTTACAATTTTATCAATTCCCCCATTTACACTTTTGTTAAATGGAATACACAAACGATCTACAAGCACTTGCAATGGTCGATAAGCGCGAATCGGAAGGCCGCGACGTTTCTACCGCATACCTTTTAAAAACCGGGCCGAGAATTTTAAATATCCGACTGGCAAGAGTCCAGAATTTCGCGTAAATTTATCACGGCTTGGACTCACGCATTGGTTGCCCCTCCACCCCCTCCCTCCTCCCCCGTCCGCTCAATATCATGTAAGCGTTAATGGGTGTACATATATATGTATATAAAATATTAATACGAATACCTGTACCTATGCGCAACACTGTAATAGTAATTAAACGATAACTTACATGACAAAAGTCAAGATTTAAGTGTAAATGTTTATTTTGCGTAATTAAAAAAAAAAGTATATATACATATAAAATTAGGAGCAAAATAAAATACCGTAACAATGATTCCGAAGTGAGTGAAAGATCAGAATGATTTCTATCGACTGTGAGGGGAATAAAGAGAGACAGAGAGAGACTCTGTCCAGGGTCGCCAGGCGAAGCGTTACTTTGACAGACACCTAAAAAGCAACGGATCGCTTTAGTAACGCGGTCAAAGTCATCAGCATCGATTTCAACGTTTATAATGATTTGACTGGAAAGGAAGTGAAGTAAAAAAAAAAAAACAAGCCTCCACGTGCGTTACCTACGATTGATGTGCCAGCGTCGGAATTGATTAAACCTCAACGAAACGGAATGGTTGAGCATGGCTGGATGGGTGGTTAGGTGGCTAATAGGAGGAATGGGCTGGTCGACGCTTAGAAACGTCAGATTAGAAGCCAAGGATTGACACACGGCGATGCCAACGCGAAAGTCACGTCGTGTCGTGTATGGCATACATATTTTTTATTATATAATAAATTGACAGACCCGTATGGTTTCGCAAGATTCTATCGTGTTAATGCCTATTATAGGTTTGATGGGATGGAGGTTAAGGGGGAAGTAGGAAGAGAGGGGGAAGGGTGAGTTTACATTAAAATTTATATCATTTGTATTGTTTATGTAGGAATAAATTAATTTTACATACTTTAGCGTAACATTGCGTTGGCTCTGTAACGTGTTTCGTACTATATTGCCATCCGGATGGACAAGAGAGAAGGGAAGGACCTTGGGATTTTGGGAATTTCCTATACCGCCTGTGAGTGCGAGAGAGAGGGTCTTATTGTCGATTGTACGTGTTAAACAAGGACGGATATAGGGGGCAGCCTAGAATTTCGTGGGCAGATATCCTACTTCGAAGTACCATAGGTATTTACTATGGTATATAGAGGGGATTGGATTGGATTGAATATTACTAGATATACGTATGACATTTATTGTGCCTACGTATGTAGACAGGATAAGAAAAAAATTCTGTGAATCACTTGGCAAAGCTTTTGAGATTCTTTAACGTGTTTTTGCATTTGTATTTTAAAATCTATTCAGGGTATTGGGGTAACAATCGAATTTTTTCATCTCTTAGTAGAAGTCGTATATGTAAACTGCATAGAGAATACAAGTGGTGGATGCATATATTTCTAAAGGCTTCATACGGTGCATCTGGGGGATGTGCCTTTTTGGGGTAGTAACTGGAAGTTAATCGTCGAAAGGAGTGGTGGGAATGCAATGGCAGAGAGGGTGTACCGCAACGGAAGGAATGACGTCATTGGGTAAGTTCTGACAATACTGGAAGAGGATGATATGTATAGCGAAGGGGTTGAAGGGTTGAAAGTTGAAAACGGAGTCTGACGAGCACTAAATGTGTAGATGGATATGTGGTAAGGGTGGAATTAAAGGAAACTATACCACGTCGTATGGACATTACTTTTTCTTCGTTTTTTTTTTTTTTGCAATCAATCCAACCCCTACTATCTGCTAGTACGATATTCATCCCCTAGCGAGTGGAGAACTTGAGGCATTTTTAGAATGATATTGCTGGTGACGTGCATTGTCCCATTGTCAGGAAAGAAGCGGCCTATCCTCCTCCATTTAACTATACCAACCCCACCCCGCGGACACAGTCGGTATCTATATCTTCATGCATACCCCTATTTAGATCCCTTGTAATGCAACTGGACCAGGTTCCTTTAAATAATATTGAAAATAGAACTTTGGCTGAATGCCTGATGCTCCACATTCCTTATTCGGCTATCTTCGACCGTTTAGGTATTTTATACGTTTTTTTTTTTCAACATAGCGGATCAAAAGAAACGGACAAAACAACTTGGTCTTTTATTGTCAATGATTACTTGCTAGGGGAAGAGTTATGGCTTGAATTATGTCGTTCGGAAAAGTTATAAAAATGAAAGTTAAATTACTTTACCGTGTGTGTCGAATTTTCTGATGATCGTTTCGATGATCGTTGTCCTGGGTGCCACGTGACCTCGTCTAACAGGCATTTCAAAAATTCCCCAGTATTCTGGGGGATTTTCCACTTATGTATATGTACAACTGTGAGGTGTGACTTTTTTTTGTTACTTTCACGGTTTCTTATTCTTGCTTTTTTTCTCCTTTTTTTTCTTTTTTTTCTTTTTGACACTTCACCACTTCACTCACTTCACGTTTGTATGATTAAATGGGAGACGAAAGCACAGCACTTTTATTGAGCATAATATTGCGTGTAAAGCAACTAGGCGATTCGTAGGCCGTATGTGAATATGTATTTTAGTGCGTGTATGTGGAGACGTATGAGAAACGTGAATTTAGTAAAAATTCGTTGCCGATCGGACGTGATCGTTTTGTGTGAGATTATGAAAAAAGGAATAGAATTCGTGAAAAAAATGTTTGAAAATGAGAAATAAAGAATTTTCGTTTTTTTCTTTTCTTTTCTTTTCGTTATTCTTAAGAACGATCGACGATAAATCGCGAAATTCAAAGTGAATGTAATCAATGTGATGCGTTGTATATATTAATTGAAGCCTCTCGTAGTATCGTTGCAATATTAAAAAATTCGTCGCACAATCAAAATGGCCGCTTGGCCGATTACGCTTTATTTACAATCTCATTCTCGAGCACCACGTGTGTAAGAATCTGAATTAAACTACTTTTCTAGACGTTGCCCTTATTTACTCTCAGTATAGAAAATGCATAGATATAAATAGTCTCGTGGATGAAATTTAAAGCCACGAATTAACAGAGGAGAGAGAGAATAAAAAAGAGTCGATTCTTTTTTTTTCAGCTCTCTTTTTAGCACAACGAAGAGCCGAAAGACAAAATAAAATGAATATAACTAACGCAAGAGAGTCACGAGTACATCAATTTGATGAAAATTATAGACACAATAACAGCATCCTCTCTTATCAAGCTTAATCTCCTGTCTCACACTCTCTCTCTCTCTCTCTCTCTCTCTCTCTCTCTCTCTCTCTCTGTCTCTCTCCAATGCGCGCAGTACCACTATACAATTGCATAGATACCACACCGAACGTACATTGACCAGATTTCATATAGTTTAGAACATCGTGAATGGTCCCCTTGGCCAGCTTATGAAAAATGTGCATTGGCGAACTCCATTCTTCATAGGTGAAAGTTCTCTCGCGGGAATACAGATAAAAAACCGTATTTCACGCGATACACACAAGTACGAATGATAAGGAGAGTTTTGGTATTGAGAAAAAAAATATATAAAAATTATCAGACACCATTTGTCGTACCGAGTGCCGAAATATACTCCAATAGAATAATCGACCGTTCGCCATTCACGCTTCGTTAAATAATTAACTCTCTCCACTTCCTGATCTTCCTCTTCCACTACCTTCTTTCTCTTCTCTTATCACTATCCCTTTTATCTCTCTCAACCAGAATCACGGTGCTGGCCGTAGGACGTTGTCATGTAATACCAAAGTCCTTTTCAGCAGATAATATTCTCTATGAGGTCCTGGCAGTCGTGAATCCTCAGACTGTGAGACCCGGTGGTAAGTATTTATATCCTTATCACCCTCGCAGACTTCCACCCAGATAGACCGGAGCATCTTCGACCTTTACAATTGTAACAGGGTGTTTCACCCTGTATAGTAATGACGCTCGCCAGGTATGCGATGAAGGAGAATGGCGACGCTGGGCTTTGTGCAGGTCGAGCGGATTCCACCTTGTCGTCTACGAGGAGTTAGAAACGTCCTGCTGATCCTGATGAAGGCACGTGGTGTTGCAGTCGAATTTATAATTGATCGCCTGATAACGATCGCGGAACGACACGTAGGCGTCGCTGTTATCGCGGTAAACATAACTTTGCTAAGCGATATAATCGAACAGAGGGATGCTCTTGCTTATTCAAAGATTCACACACATATTTACACACCGACGTTTCTATTTAATGGCGTCCCGCTAGATTCCATGTGCATACTTCCTCTTAACGCCGGGCGTCTATTTCTTTAGATAGAAAACAACATTTTTTCTGTCGATTTTACACTATCTACCCTTATCTTGGTCAATACTCGTATTATTCGTGCGAGGGATGAGCTTTATGAAAAACTGCACCGTTCATAACGTTCGAAACCGATGATAAGAAAAATCACTGGTTCACTCATACACGGATTGCAATTTCGTTAATCAATGATAATAACACTTTTCACTGTTAATAAAAAAATGCATGAAATTTGTCTTATCGCTTTTATCACGTAAATGCAAGGGTGGTGCGGTAACGACGTCGATGTATTTCCTGTGTGTATGTATATATTTTGATCCTGTATCCTTTAAATTCTCATGACGGCGTTGGTCCTCTCTTCATTAAAGACACTTTATCCCGTACAGATAGAACGAATTCTATTTTAACGGCACACCCTTAGCACTCTTCACATCACTGTTCGCTACCCTTTGTAGTTTTCGTAAAACACAACATACAATACCTTTTAGCATTGAAGGCTACTTCGATTTTTTGTCTTTCCTGCCCTGTCTTTTTTAGGTCTTTGCATTCGTTCTTTCCTTTATTTCTTCTTCGTTATCACATATTTGTCCTTGGGCTATAAGTGCCGTCAAGTTCCTGACGTTTCGACGTCGACGTGGCTGAGGATGGAAAAGAAAAGTTAACCAGACCGAGCACTGCGGAGTTCCGGGCCGTTTTGCGTATTTACCAACTTGCCGTTCGGTCGGGGTTGAACTGAAAATACGACGACGGCCCGTTGGATATCTCGATGAGTCGTCGTGGGGCGTCGCGACGCATGCGTCTACTATTTAGGCTCCTTAGAACGCGCGACCAACGTTACGTGCTATTATACCCAACTCTATTGTGAATATGCTTTGATAAATAATACTGTGTATTATTGCAGATTCATTTTTTGTTACGGTCAATTAGACTTTCTACTTATTATCGTTTTTCTCCCTCGCAAAAATGTTGTATATTTTTAAATATCGACTTTGGAAACGGTGCAAATAAGAAAAACAAATCTGATGCGAGAGGTAACCGTAGATGATGTTTTTGTAGAAAATTAATTTAAAAATTACGTTGCTTTTTGATTCAATGATTGTTTTCTTATTGTCTACCATTACGGTACAATGGACTTTTAGGGTCTGCTATATCGCGCAATTCTTTGCAGACAATTAGAAAGGATATTTTCTCTCTTTGAGATATACGCATTGCGGTTTTCTTTGGCGTACACATAAATTCGTAGATCATCTGACGGGGTAGAATGGAACTCAGAAGGCGAACTTGCAACGCCCTCTGAAATCTATTTATCATACTATTTTTCAATTGAATTGATAAGAAATAAAAACTGGCTGTTAATCGTTACGTTTTCATAATTTCAGGAAAACAATTACGATATATAATTCAAAGTATATTAATAAATATAATAATTGGCACGTATGACAACCTCTTGTATACAAATAACTATTGAATTTCACTTACTCCATGTTTGTTTCCCACTAGAAAAATTGGTGCACTGTAGATGAAATGTTGCTGCACATACCCGGTAGGAAATTGTAAAATTAAAACTTTAAATGACAAGTTTCAGAACTACTTATCACGTTTCTCTTTGAAATGTTTTATCAGTTATGTAGAAAACAGTGTTGATACCGTAAGAATTCACTGAACTACGTAACGATTTTATCTTCAAAGAAGTTTCGATAGTTTTATATAAGATGGCGCTTTACGTTCTTTCCAGAAGGTGCTGCTCCCTTAAGCGGCAAATTCTAGAACTACATACTCATAACGATGTGAACGATAACACCTGTTGGCAGCTTAAACATTTATTTTTATTTTATAAAATCTATAACGCTTAACTGTTAGCAGCAAATGGAGATTAGTAAATAATACATTTTATTCGTAATTGCCAAAAGAATTTCATGTTACCGACAAACATAGCCTGTAGCATAAATATTACCCATTACGTCTTGGGACAGTTTGATTTATTCAATAAATCAAAAATATGCGTTCCTTAATTCATATTTTCTTGTTATACGCCATTATTATTAGTAAAAAAGTTATTGACGTCATTTCAGTTATATATACGACTCATGTTTTAAATACAATACATTACCGGCGGCTGTACAACAGTTCCGGTAACTATTCTAACCAGGGTAGGTATGTCAGTTAATGGAAACTTACCAGTGAATAAACATTTCTCCATATTTCTTTATATAACCGAATAATTCTACGAAAGAATTGTTTACTCTGGTTACGCTTGAAATCACTGAGAATGCAAACGTTCATTTATTACGTTAATTGTTCATTCACTGGTCGATTTCCCCTATTAATAATTCCAACGCATCTTACATTTTTTCAAAATAGAATAAACCCTACACAAAAATTAATATGTAAAATATATTTTTAATATTACAACACGAATCCTCTAATAAATACTTAAGAAATCACTAAAAGTGAAATAAAGTCCTCTTATAACTTATTGATATTAATTCCACGAATCCCTATCTCCAAAGCACAGTAAATAAAACCCTCAAAAGGGTAATTATTGCAAAAAATTAACAAAAATTCTTACGGAAATCTCTCAGCATCAATCACCCCCGTAAACGCAGTTTGAATTTAGCGGTCGATTGGGGCGCTGCCGCTCTCGTGCATCCTCGTGAAAGCTCGTGTCTATTCGTATGACGGGAACGGGGTTCACGGGGCTCTAAGCAGGGAGCCCCACCCTGCCACCCGCCATCCGTGATCGCCGAGAAGCTCCGCTTGCGAGCAGTCCGAGCCTCCATGAAAACAATCGGTTGACCGAGAGTGTCGTGTTCAGCCATCCGACATTACGTGCAAAGTAAAAAGGAACCGAGTATCGGTATAAATTCGCGTGGATCCGTTACGCGTAACGTAACATTTGTCAAACGCGTACGTTAGAGGATCAGTAGGTTGTGCGAGTGGATCGAAATATCGTCGTTCGTTCCTGTGTGTCTGGGGAAATAAAAAAAGTGCGGGACTCGATGTGAATAAGTCGGGAAATAAGCTGTCCGCTACTGGCGAGGTGAAGATATTCTCATAGGTGGCGGAGGATACACTGCGAGAGTCAGTCGAGTTACTTAAAGGCCAGAAGAAACCAAAGAGAAAGACAAAAAAAAAGAATAACGATAGAGAGGGAGTGAGGGAGGGAGAGAGAGAGACAGACAGACAGAGAGAGAGAGAGTGAGAGTGAGACAGAAAGGAGTGTAATAAAAGAATCCAAATAGTTAGAAATTCCAATTAAAACCGACCGTTAAACGATATTGATCGTCCATTATTGATCGTGCTAATCGAGAGTTTAACGTGGGAATACGTGAGTAACGATAAAGAAGACATTGAAGGAAAAGGAAATACAGAGACCAAGAACAGACCGGTTGGAGCGGCGAATTAATTCTATTGTCGAGATACGAACAATAAGAAGTTCAGACCACTGGAGAAGCAGCACATGAATTTCTAGAAGTCACGTCCTCGTATTTTTGAATATACATAACAGGTACGTGAAGAATGAATGTATTACTTTTTTTTTTTCGTAATTATCCCCTCTATTTCTGTCTCCATCCTATTAAGTTATCATTTGAATCATTCGTAATGAACGTATACTTTAGAGACAAATTTAGCGTCTGAAAATGTTTCGACTGCGTCCATACGTTAAGTGATTAAACGTGAAACTTACGAGAACTCAACAATACTACGATATCCGATGAAAGGAGATTCTTAGTATAAGAGCATAAGGAATATATCTGCTAGCCTTTCTTCGCAAAAACCGAAACATGCTAGAATCCAGTCAGGCAAATATGGCGGCCGTGGCGGCGGCATAGGCCTACGCTCTGTCAAAATTATACGGTAGCCGCCGTAGCAGTTGAGCCCCGGCGAGTAGCCGGCATTCGCTGTCTCTTTTCCACCTGCTAATCCACCAGAAATATTCTCTTTTTAACCATCTTAATATTTTGTATCTTTCTTCTTTTTTTCCTCTCCTTTGCCTTCTAACTTCACGTGGTCTAAACTCTCTCGTGAAATTTGCGCTGTTTGCGACGTAACGTAAACTCCACACTGGTTTCCTGTCCGTATTAAGTACCGAGGATTTTAAAGTCTGCTTCGGCCATATTCTACTCGTAGAGTATAAAATTCACTGCAAAAACCAGTCAGGATGCTAGGGAGTGCGTGTATAACCTGAAGTGCGTGAGAATGCGTGCGCTGGACTGTGGTCACTGATGACGGCAGTTACACTGACTCATGGAGTCGCCGGCATCATTTCCAGGATAATCATTTTTATAATTATTCCGAGAGTATAAACAATTTTGCAATATACATTGACATATATACATACAAATATCTATAGATGTTGGACAATGCTTGTTCCCTTTCCTTTTTAAAGTACGAAAGTAAAATCAGTCACTGTATCATTGACCGGATACGTTATTCACGTCATTATTGTTTCCTGTCCAAATTTTCCTATCAAATAATACTTGAGGCGTCTATTACTATACCTGATTTATACCTTTACGTAGATGCGCGAACTCCAGTTTCCGAATTTACAGATTCGCTTTCGCGCGCCATTCGGCCATTTTATGCAATGTTCCTTCCCCCCCGTTTCGGTTTTATGCTCTTGCGTATTTTGCTGTCTACATGTCGGTAATAATGCGTGTGTACATGCGTTTGTTTCTAGTAAAAAATAGAAGAAGCCACAAAAACTGTGCGGTTAACGCTAACTCGTTTGCTACTATCAAAATATTCCACGGGAAGTACCGCCTTTACTGATAATGCTCTTTCTGCTATACTTGCTATTTACGAATTCGTTCGTATTTTCTTATGTATTTGTTTAACTTTTTTTTTACGCTGTACTAACAATTGACGTTGCTTCATACGAGATAAGGGGTCCACCTATACTCGTTTTTCAGTTGACTTAGAATTTTAAATATAATTTAAGTTCTTAGAATCCATTTTGACACATTATAAATTCATTTTAATTCACATCATCGCTGTACATTGTTATCGCGACAAGATATATCTGTTATTATTCGTTAAAAAACATATTCTAACCGAGTGGGTCTTTTTCAAATTGTATCCCTTTTGCTCCGACCCGTTAGACAAGGTAAAAAAATCTAAGCGTCGCAACGTCTTGGTGAACCCGGTAATGATGTTTAGTTCTTTTTTTCCTGTTTAAATGCTATTTATATAATTTTGTAGATATTTTTCCTTTTGCTAGAAAATCGTAATACAAGCAACGATAGCCATGTTTACCGCAAGAAGAACCCGAGAAAAAGAGAGAGAAAGTGTATTAAACAATTTTTCCAGGATTAGCACACACATTTGCGCAAGACTCAAGAACTGACTCATCCAAGAAAATTGACCCTTGTGCAGTCACTTCCAGAATTTCTCTTTATAAAATTAACCAGGAAAGAATGAAGACTAATCGGTATGCTTCAGGAAATTAGTCACTAAAAATCTAACAATACAGCACGTACATTTGCGTGGAAATATATATGATGCCACTTGCATAATTCCAATGCATACTTCTAGGTACATAAATGTGGTCACTGGCTTGGGTCTGGGCCTAGTCAATTTATCCAGCAGCTGTCGTAATTGTCTTTAATTGCTATGGAATACAAAAGGCTTCGCCATCTCTTGAAGATAAACGCTACTCGTTACTAGTGTCAATTAACATCATCTGACTCGTGACTTCGTGTATTCGCTTATGAAATCACATTGGGTCTTATCATAGATCAGGGTAACGTGGTACAGCTGATCTGACCCAATATGATACTTCAGAAGCTCTCTTAAACTTTACGCACGTTCGGGAACACGGGGAATAATCACCGTAGCCTGCTGTTACTTACAATTTTGTGGTAGAGAAAGAGGGGAATAGTGGAGAAGAATGAATGAGTATAGCCAAAGGCAGATGTCACCTTTCTTGGTAGAATATGGACAGAAAACACCAGGCTGCTATAATGGCGACGTTTTTCGCCGTACGGTTAGTAGGGCACAGCAGTTAACCGCGAGGGAAGGGTCAACGTATTTGAATCGGGTAGTACTCTCTTTCTCTTTCACTCTCTGGTTCTCTCTTCAGATCCCTCTTTACTCATCTCTCTGGCTCCCTAGTTGTACCAATGGCGGCGGAAACGAGGGGCCGGTTACTTTATACTTTTTTCGTTCTACGTCAATGGATTCTTCGTGAATTCACATCTAAAATTTACGTACTATTGGTACTTTGATACTAAAAAAAGATACTTTTTGCAGAATTACATAGATACACAGGATATTAAAACATGAATTAAAAAACGAGACACGCATTTATGTCCCGTACAAATTTGTTGTATTCATCGTTCATGCCTTTGCGCGACGTTAGAAAGAAAACAAAAAATCGGCGAAAGGGAATTGACTGAGAAAGAAAAAAGAATGTACAAAGCAAACGACTGTCGAAACGTGATAAAGGGAGGCGAGGCGAAGCATCGACGTTTTATTTATAAGAAGAAAAAAACACGTAATGGTACGAAGATGAACCGTTCGGCCGTCGGGGCGCCCGGTGCCGTCGCGATGCATTCAGGTTTGCTTTACTGACGTCACATCGAGCCTACTGACGTCATTCACTTGCCATCCTCCTTCCCCTTCCAAAGGCCGCACACTGGCATAACTCGCGCTTGCCTTGCATTTCGATGACCTAAGGACTGTGTCTCTAACCCGGCCACGTTACAGTAAAATCAAACTTTCTTCTTGTGACTTGAAAGGTGAGGTTAGGTTTCATCTGTGAAAAGTATATTACTCTGCAAAGAATAATTCTTCGTTATATTCCCTTTGTCATATTTTATTACCTGACCTTTCTTACGCGTAACAGCTTCGAATCGTTTATTCGAAACGAATGTTGGATCCACCATTTTTAAGTAGGAATCGGCAGGTGCCAACCCTAACTTCCAACCGTCACACCTGGTCTATGGAGGAGCTCGCGTCATCCCCACTGTAACCTATTGTGGCAGTATTTCCCGTCTGGATGTGACATTTCGAGACGAATAATGAAAGTAAAATAAAAACAAAAACTAAAGAGCGAAAAGAGGAGATCGTTAACTTCCGCGAGAAACGATAGACAGAGGAAGGCCTTCTCCATCCGTGGCGGTAACCTCGTCGAAGCTTTAAATCTCCACGGCATCCGGAGCCACGGGTGTAAAGAGGTGAATATAGACCGGTTAATGGCCGTTGACCCGGTGGCTCAACTGTTGCTCGGGATTCGTAGGGCGTCACGGCGCACCACGTCCTACGAGCCGTGTATTCCGGCATCGGACTTACCATCTTCCTATCGTGCGTATTCCTCGTGGATACATGGCAGACATACAACACGACCATAGTATCCTGCTCTAGAATAATATATTCTCGGGCGATATCGCGTTCCTCGCTGCCGGCTTAGGTAGCTACCAAAACCGATCTACATAGTAACAGTAGGATAAACAGTGTGCCAGGCAACGGGTAGGGACCCTGCATTAACCAGAGACGCGTCTGTGCGATTATGTTTTTTTCTTTTAAGCGTCCTTATTTTGTCTGTGGATTAAATGCTATGGCCGCGTAGAGTAGACGAAGAAATAAGATGCAAAAGTATAGGATATAGACGTGAGGATGACAGCATTGAAATAGATAGTGCTTGGTTACAACTTGAGACAGGCAGCAACCTGTCACACGGTTTGGCAATGGCGTCTCTCAGTGCCGGCCATAGGGAGGACGAGCGTCGCGGCGCCGGCGTCGAATCATCCTCCGCTTCTCTACCTCTCCTCTCTCTCTCTCTAGTCCGATATTGCGTTCCGCACGCCCCACGACCCCTTGGATATCCTCGGCAACGTTCACTCGACTCGACTCCTCTCTGGGTGTGGTCTAGACTCTAGAGTTTCCTCTGTATAGAGTGGCGAGCGACGCCGACGCCACCGCTGATAACCAGTTTTCTCCTGTGAAATTGAGACTCGTCATCCCGCGCACTGTGGACCCTCTCTCTCTCTTACTCTAAGTACATTGTGATATCGGGTAAAATCAAATTTTGCATCAAGTTCGGTGACGTACCTGTGCGCTCATTCTGAACTTCACGGCTTTCAGGGTACTCTCTGTAACCGCGTAATCGTGTAGCTCTACGGGCAGTCACGCTTCCTCGAGTGTAACAGGGAATTCGGAGGTGTCCTGCTGACTGAGTGACTGACTGACCGACTGAGAGAGAAGAAAATCTGAGAAGAATAGCGAGGCAACGGTGTAGAGTAAAAGTTTGTCAAGCAGGACAGACAGAGAGAGCGTACCAGGGTGCGTCATACTGAAAAAGACTGTGCCAACCCCAGGGTGAACTAGAGAAATGGATAATACGTGAGAAATGGTCGAATATATAGAGGGAGGTAGAGTTCAGGTATAGAGAGTGGGGAGGAGGGAGCTACGAGCAGCGAGCCACCTCGCATCGATTCGTCGTGCCAGCCACGAACCACTGGATCTGCCGTTTTCCGAGTGCACCACCTTCTTCGGGAACTCTTTTCCTGGGTCGAGGATAACTGTAGAGGGTGGCCGACGACGTCTCGTAAAGGAGTCGTGGAAAGCGTCGATAGCTAATTTTTTTTTTCTTCCTTCTGATCTCGTCAATTGGCGTGCGTGAGTGTTACGTGTCGATATCCGGAGAAGTAATAGCAGTACATTCCCTCCCCGGTTAACTTGGAGCCATGAGTGCGGTGTCTACAGTGCCGGTTAATTCATCGTTCGGACAGTCTGGACTCGCTTGCTCGTTATACTCTCTCTAGAGAGAGTGAGAGAGAGAGAGAGAGAGCGCACGTACGTTCTTACTGGTAACGAGCTTCAAGGTACTTGTTAACGCTTTGTGATCGTGTTCCTGGTGAGGTCTACTCTAGTGTCGTTGTTACTAGGTTTAAAATTACTACCTTAGTGTTCGGATAAATTTTTTGATACCGTGGATTATTTATTGATCTAACCCGATATATACGCATAGCTCTACTAACGACGCGCTCTGTGATCGTGCGGATTTCTCGAGTGGTGTCGAGGGTTGTACACTCTACCCCCTTGACGACAAGAGGTTATGTCCACCGGGTCTCAGATGATGTTCTGACACGAGTGGTTAAGGGAGAGTAAGTCTCATCAGTCATCCTATTGCTTTAGGGATGATCTAAGTCTTCTCTCTTTTCTTTCTCTTTTACATCACTTGGCATTGTCTGTTCTTGTTTCTTTTTTTTTTTCTTTCTTCCTCCCTTTTTCTCCTTCCCTCCGTCACTTTGTGCTATACGTTTTCTCCTCTTCGTCGTTTTTACTTTACATTCCCTTCGATCCTATCCGTTTCGTCGCCGTTCCCTCCCCCTCAGACCAATTTTTGTCGGGACACCCGGTATTTCCTAGCTCGCGAGGATACGCGCCTGCGTTCCAACCGATATTCGCGATGCGAAGCTACGTGAGTGCCTTGTCCGTAGTAGGTCGGTAACGAGGGTAACTGTAGCTATCGGCAGAGAAGCCACAAGTGCTTCTAGGAGCGGTCGGCACTTTTTTTTTTGTTCCTTTTTTCTTCTCTTACGTTCGCCTTGCATTATCATTTTGTCATTTTTCTTATTGCTTTGACAGAAGGTAGTCGATGAGCGGCGAGAACGGGATATTCGTTTATCTGCTACTTGTACGTTACTCTGTCTCTTTCTTTGTCCCCCCCTGTAATACAAGGTGCTTCCTTACTCCATCTTGGCTCGTTCTTTACGATTTCCATGGTTTACACGAAACTCCCTTTACGAGCGAGCGTTAAAATATGTTTTTTTACCGACGACCTCGGTGATTTCGAAAGACCGCCCGGGATTTTCCAACTAACTTTTTCTTCCTATCTGCTGGCTCATTTTATTATTTTTTCTTTCGAGCTCTTTCTATTCGATTCTCGTAGGCTTTTACTAATTCGCGTGATCGTCAGTGCCAAAATGTCGGGCAGCGTTGCTCTTTATCAGCGAGTAAACACTCCTCTTGGATATTTCACCCGCCTGACTCTCATTTGCTCCCACTACCCCTCCTTCTCTCTCATACTCATAAAGTCCCACTTGCTGTCTCTCTCGCAGGAGAGACGTCACTGTTTGCTCCGATTAGACTTTGTTTTTCGTTCGCTCTCGTGGAAACGTGCCATTTTATAATTACTTATTTGTCCTTTGTACGTATCTTCTCAAGGCAAGCCTACTCTTACAGCTGAATCCCGGGTACTCGACGCAGCGTCTTGACGTCTGTTTTTCTATGATCGTATGTGTTTCGTGAAAAAGTGATATGAATTTTTAAAATGTAAAATCCTAGCACGTGCCACTTGCCGCTCGTGAATAAAATTGAGTTTTAAATCAGGCTGTATAAATAAGTACACGGAATGGTCGAGTAAATGCAAGAATGAATGAATGAGTGAGTGAGCAAGAAAATAAATCAGAGTGTACTTGTAGTCATGATGTAAAGAGTACTAAAGAGAATTTTTTCTTTTCAGGGGTGGCAACGATCACGGAAGAGGGTGTCAAAGGTGGCGTGTGGGACTGGGATCAGAAGAGGCGAGAGCTGGTTCTGCTTGTGGTAGCTTGTACGGAGAACGCAAGAAAAGGAGTCGAAGTGGAAGCGTCGGTAGAAGGTCGTCGACGAGGAAACAGGAGCACGAGGTTGGATAACCTCCAGGAGGTGGATAGTCGAAGGTGGCCAAGGTCGAGGCCGCGACCCATCGGACGAAACGGCGGCGTGACACCAGGCCCCCTAAATAACCAATCCTTCCTTCTTCCCCGATCCTACCCCCCCAAGAACCTGCACCCGGCATCCTCTCACTCTCTGTCCTCTTGAGGTCGCGGAACGGGGCTCCAGTTGTACCACCATTATCATCAAAATTCTAAGGGCGTTCATACGGCCCTGAAATCCCTACCCACAAAACACAAGTCGCACACAAAATGAACGAGCTTGACAGTCTGCGCCAGGAGGCGGAAACGCTCAAAAATGCCATCAGGGTGAGTCATATAATTTTTTTTTATATATACATCTGTAGAACACGCTTCTGAATTGAAAAATTAATAATCCTTTATCGAACACTCCTAGAACTGTATCTTGGCATCCTTCATGAACGCGGGTGGCAGCAACAGTTATAGCATACTGAGCGCAACAGCCTGCTGCTATTGTCTTTTAAGATTAAAAAAGAAAATCATCCCAAGCCATCCTAAAGTCAGAGTGCACTTGGCATTAAATACTTGCAAATCATCTAGTCATCATCGAACGTCTTGATTGCATCAATTACAATTTTAATACTTTATTCGGTAGCTACAAGATATAACATATCGTCATAATTATTCTCGGCGGACTTCCTACTATTTGTTCTATGTGGTACACTAAAGGCAAAAATATCTATTGGAATGCCGGCTCTCTCTCTCTCTCTCTCTCTCGCTCGCTCTCTCTACACGAGCGAAGTACACTGAATGAAATAGAGTGTACAGGCAGATAGGGAGTAGAGAACACAGAAAGTTCGAGGATATCAAAGCACCCTTCTGTATTTCTATCCAGTGTTGGTAGTATAACGGTGCTGCTTCTGCTAACGTTTCATGGGATAGTGTCGGTTTGAGTTTCTCATGGTGGTAGTCATGCCGATAGAGGTGCTGGGGGAAACGGTGGTGGTGGTAGGGCGCGGCATAACCGTCGCTTCCCCGATCAATACGCTACCACCCTTCTCTCGTTCTCTCACTGTTTCAAAATGTCAAGTCAGAACTTTCTCTTTTTTCTCTCTCTCTCTCTTCTCTGTACTTTCTCTCTTCAGCACCAGCTCACATTTATACGCTTCGCCCTCGTGTCATCCTATGCACCTATGTGCAACCAGTTGGTTCCATTCCAGTGTCCTGGAAAATCTATGAACTGACCATAGGAACGTTCACCCCCATAATACACCGGAACTTGTACAGTAAGGTGTAGACACCGAAGAGAATTGAAACAAGCTAAGAGAAAAATAGAGAGAGAGAGAGAGAGAGAGAGAGGAAGAAAAAGAAGATGAAAAATATAGAAGTGTTTTCACAGGGTGGAAGGGGATGAAAATGAAAACGAAAACGCATTTGATTCAGGGCTCTGCGACTTTTGTAGAGATACTACCTTATTTAGTTAGATACCTACGTTATATTGTTATAAGCATTTTTGCCTTCTCTTTTATTTATTTTTTTCCTTTTTTTTCTTCCTCAATTAAATTACATCATCGAATCTTACAGAGGTGTATCCTCCTCCTTTGGTCTTTAACCTTTCGGCACTTACAAGCCTTCTACGGTTTTTTTTCTCTCATTGATCGAAATTCTACATAATTAAATTAAAGCTTGTCAATCGGTACGTCGCTGGACTTCATTGATCCTCGCACTTCGCTCCCTTCTTCTCGCACTGTATCATCTTACACCTTCTCGTATCCCTTAGCCGCAATGACTATTGATATCTCGATTCTATAGAAACATGTTTAGATTTGTGTTCGTATAATTTTTCAAATAATAAAAAAAGCCAAAAATAATACTATATAATTGAGCAATGAACTGTCATTTCAGGATGCGAGAAAAGCGGCGTGCGACACGAGTCTCAACCAAGCCACAGCGGGCATGGAGCCAATTGGCCGGATACAGATGCGCACAAGGCGCACGCTACGCGGACACTTAGCAAAGATATACGCGATGCACTGGGGCAGTGACTCCAGGTATAATGCGCTATCTAATGAGCTTAAACTATTCGCACCCAAGGTGCTATCTAATGTGCTGAAGCATTGATTTTCTTTTTTTAAATCCATGCATTTGGTCTTGGTACGAGAAACAACTGAAAAACGGTGCTTTTGGATGTTACAAACGAAACCATCTTTGTTAGTAGGAACCTAGTGTCAGCGTCTCAGGACGGTAAGCTGATCGTTTGGGACAGCTATACCACCAATAAGGTCCACGCTATACCATTACGTTCATCCTGGGTGATGACGTGCGCGTACGCACCTTCAGGAAGTTACGTAGCGTGCGGAGGTCTCGATAATATATGCTCCATCTATAGTCTCAAAACGAGGGAAGGTAACGTGCGAGTTAGCAGAGAGCTTCCTGGACACACCGGATATCTCTCATGTTGTCGGTTCCTTGACGACAACCAGATCGTTACCAGCTCCGGCGACATGTCCTGGTAAGTGATTCATTTGTTACTTCATCTTTTGTTGTAGTGGCGTATTGAAGCTGTTGGTGCTGCTCTTGCGTTGATCCTTATATGGTTTTGCCTCGACTGCGTATGATGTGCGTGTCATGATTTTTCTTATTACACATCAGTGCCCTCTGGGATATTGAGACTGGACAACAGTGCACCTCCTTCATCGGTCATACTGGCGACGTGATGTCGCTCTCGCTTGCACCGGATATGCGTACCTTCGTGTCCGGCGCCTGCGATGCCAGCGCGAAACTCTGGGACATACGCGAGGGCTCTTGCAAGCAGACGTTCCCAGGACACGAGAGCGACATCAATGCTGTGACGGTGAGTTCATCTTGGAATCTGTGCATGACTCTGATGCTCCTCATCCACTTGGTAATATTGTCGATGATCAATTAAACAAAGCTTTGATAAATCTCTTTTTTATTTTTCAATAGTTTTTCCCGAACGGCTTTGCCTTCGCGACGGGCTCCGATGATGCGACCTGCAGACTCTTCGACATCAGAGCAGATCAGGAACTAGCCATGTATAGTCACGATAACATTATCTGCGGTATCACGAGCGTCGCCTTCAGTAAGAGCGGTAGATTGCTTCTTGCTGGTTACGACGATTTTAATTGCAACGTTTGGGACTCGATGAAGACCGAGCGAGCTGGTGAGTGGTTGCTTATATTATACTTTCTCAATTTATTTATTTTTTTTTTGTTGTGGTACACCTGATCTAATAAGACCTTACGAGAGAGGAGAGATATTTGATTAAATGGTCCTTCTCTCAGTTTGAACTGCAGTTTTTGTTATCTCTCCCCTTTCGTGGGAACTAGTTTCATCGCAATTTTTTAATGCAAAGAATAAAAAGGAATTGTATCACCGGAAGTAAAAAATTTTTTGAATAATATTCTCCAACGGAAACTCGTAAAATAATCCTTACAGGAATCCTAGCCGGACACGACAATCGCGTCTCCTGTCTTGGCGTAACGGAGGACGGAATGGCGGTAGCGACGGGTTCCTGGGACTCGTTCCTTCGCATCTGGAACTAACTTGGGGCTAACCCCAAGACGTTCCCCAAAAGAACCAACTGCGGCCACACAGCATCACACCTCGTAAGCTTCAAATACCACCATCTGACCACCGAGTACGTCAGCGCGCCAGCAGTGACCACGATGGCGATTAATCCGCCAGGTACACCGGAGTTGACGTTGACCAGGATTTTCGGATATCAGAAAAGCAACAGCAAGAACAGCAGTACCACCTGCGGCACAAGCAACGATAGCAACAGCAACAATAGCAGCAGCATCAGTAACCCTAATAGCAGAAGCAGCAACAACACTACCAGTATCATCAGTAAGAGTAAGAAATACGGCAGCAGCATGATCGCAAGCAGTACTGGCGTCAAATGTAAGAACGTTTTGGGTTGTGGTGGTAAGGTTGACTATGGTCACCGGAAACGTATCGATGTTGATATAACCTGGCGATGTGGTAAGGTCAGCGATAAGATCAACTGCGAGTATCAACGCTTCTAACAGGGCGAGTCACGGGATTTTATAAGAACGCGGTGGATACCATGAATTAGGGAAGCGATATATATGATTATAACTAGGGGAAAGAAAAGATACGAGAGCGACAGTATGATTTGAGTACGCGTGAGAAGAGAGCGAGAAAAGTCCCTAGCTGTGTAGTGAGAATGCTTGAGCATGTCAGTGAGTGTCTGCCACATGGATGTAAGGAAGAGAGAAAGAGAAAAGCAGAAGAGAGAGAGAGAGAGAGATGGAGTGGAAGCAGAAGAGAGAGTGCGTGCGTGTATGAAAGAAAGCGCATAGAAGGAAAACAAAAGATACCACGAGCAGTTGAATGAAGTGTGCATAACGTAGCGTCTCAGAGTGAGAGAGGGAAAGACAGAAAGAAAGGGAGAGCACAAATACAACACAAAGAAAAATAATGTTCAAGACCCAAGAGAAATCCCCTCTTCTTCTTCGTCGCTATTGTCCAAAAAGTTACAGAGGAAGACACACACAAAAAATATATATACATTTTCTCCACCATTCGATGCGACGCCACTAAAATGGCCGCGCAGAAGTTCACGCACTATGCACGCGTGCAGGCATAGGTCGCCGGTAAATAGATTTTTCTACTCGCACCAGGGGGCGCCATAATAAAACGCACATGCGCACGCGCCAACGGATATCGTCGTGGCGGTTGCGTCGACTAGTGAACAAGAAAAGAGGAAAGATAGAGAGATATGAGAAATTGAATGCGTTATTATACGGATAGAAGATTGACTGTGTGCGTACGTGTTTGTCCCTTTAGTATCGGAGAAAGGAGAAAGACGAAGCACAAAAATGGAAAATGAAACTGGAAACGTGGAGAGAAAGGTGTATGCGAGTAACAAGATGGAGTGCAGTTAGCGACCATCCGTATTGTACGGGGTTCATTCTTATACTATACTTATTACGAGAATAGGTATCGCTTTCGAGTATGGGAGAGAAGAAAATATTTAAAATAAATATTTAACGTAAGGAAAAAGGGCTCTGGCTCTGCTCGCGATCGGTTTTACATTTACATATTACATAATTACAATTTACGCACATGCATACATACATAAAACGTTATAAACCAACAACCAGGCCAATGTACGCGGCTTTATCGTCAGCGAACTATATCGATACCTCGGAAAGGGTATCAGATTTGAACAAAGCAACGACACGCACTAGAAAGAAAGAAAAAAAAACAAAACGAAAAACTGCGAACAAGAGCACTGCATTCGACGTTTACACACACACACACCTTCGTTAATTAGTACAGAATAACAAGATAAGAAAAAAAAGAAACGTTACGTATATACAGATCGACAAATATAAATCTAATTATAAATACAATACATCAAGTACATACGTATCGAGTATACATAAACGATGCATACGGGGACGATAATAATTCCTTTTCATTTACCAAGGAGCATTTCGCACGTTACGCGCCGTATCCACCGCCGACGATCGTGCGATAACGCGTAATTAATAATAATAATGATAATGACAAACAATTGTATTTAAACTTGAGAGACAGAGAAGAAATAAAAAAAAAAACGGACAACAACAAATGAGAGTTAGAGACGAGAATCTCAAAGTGTCTCCTGTCGTGTTTTTAGGAAACATTTTTTTTTCTTTTTTTTTTTTTAAAGATATCAAACAAAAATTACGATCTCCTCTCTGATTTTTATATACGGATCTCTTATCGTTATCGTTGCGTGCACCACCGAAAATACGAGTAATGAGAAAGAGCACAAAGTAAGCAAAAAAAAAAAGAGAAAAAAAAATCCGTAAAGAAAAGGAAGAGACGGAAAATCAACAACAAACGGAGTAAATCTCATTGAAGAGGGAGCGTCGCGCTAAATTCGATTTTGTGTTATTTGTGTAACATCCTCCTTCTTTCTTTTGTTTATCTCGAATTCGCGGATAATTTTTATCACGGCCACGAATTTTCTTCATGGCAAACAAATGTCGAACGTCAAAAGAGAGAAAACAAGAACAAAATCGTGCGCGACCTCTTCGACGTCGAATACGTGTGTGTGTTTATATATATATATATATATATATATATATATATATTGTATATATACACACGTATTATATATACGTACATGAAAAACTGATAACGCCGTACATTATATTATTTTTCTAATCGTATTGTTATTTATTTTTGTATAGTCAATTGCCATAGGTCGCCTTTCGCCTTTTTTTTGTCGTCACTCCTCAATCCCCCCCCTCCATCACTTCCCACGACTTTTGAAATGCGTTCAAGTGCGATAAAGATTTCGAGGCGACAAAAAAAAATGGTGGAAGCAAAGTAATGAAGTTAAGATTAGAGAAGGTCAAAAAAGCTTTATGTGTGCTTTGTGCGTGCCTGCGTATGTATGTATGTATGTATGTACAAGTGTCTATACGTGTATGATCCATGTGTAATGGTGTACGTGAGGTGCATAAAGGGTTGACGGGTGCAGGCTCAATGCCAATCAAAAAAGAGAGAGCGTGATGCGACATCAATGACAAGAATAACGGAATACAAAAGAAATAAGAGCCATAGCGTATGGACGACAACAACAACAGCAGAAGCAACAACAAAGAAAGAGAAACATTCGCTAAAATGACCTAACTAATAATAAAAAGAAAATCGTGGACAATCGCGATAATCAAATACGCCGTTGCCAGCCTCCCTCTCTCTCTTCTATCTTATTTCACTTCCTCTTGCTCTTTACGTCCTTTTTCCTGGTATCATCGTATCTTTATCCTGCCTCCTTGGTTTTTTTTCTCTTTTCTATATCATTAATTCTTACTGTTAATTAATTATTATTAATAACTAGCCACTTTGTCATGTATTTGTAAATTTTTCTTTTTCGTTCTTCGGTTGGACGTCGATTGTTCCAATCTCTGTTTAAGGTTAATTGATGTAATTGTTTAGTATACTATACATACATAGACGCATATATATATAGATATATATGTATATCAACGTTGCATTTTGTATTTTCGTCCTATACCAAAGCGATTTCTCCCCTCCGCCCCCCCCCCACCGCCCCTTGCAACCCCATCAAAAATTCAATTTATCTCCGAACATTCGAATTTCGCGACGATCTCGTGACTTCATTCTTAAGACTTGAGAACGAGAGAGAGAAACGGAGGTGGGTTACAATAATGGAGACAGAAACGGATGTGAGAATGATTATGATGGGGACGAGAGAGAGAGAGAGAGAGAGAGAGAGAGAAAAAGTGTGAAATTCGTTTTTCGTTATAGATAATCTCATTCTACGTTGAGCGTCCGAAGGACGTGCGATCGTCTTAGAGTTAATAATCGAATGAAATATTTGATGTGAAAACGTGTAATCGTTTAGTTTGTAGCCAGTAAATCCTCGAGAACGTGAGCGCAACGAGGTTACGGGAAGTGGAAGAAAGAGAGAGAGAGAGAAAAGAGAAAATTGGGAAATGCAATATACAAGAAAAATATGCACGTTCCTTCCGTATTGATACAAAAATCGCACACTTGGCGCTGCGCAGTCTTGCCGGAAATCGTATGTCGTGAGATCCGTGCACGATGCGTTAAATAAGTAGTGGCCGATATTTTTGACGTGGAGAAACAAAAAAAAAATGTGAAAATGGAAAATTGTAACGAATTCTGTTTAACTGTTACGAGGGGTGAAGGTGACGATCAGATATTTGAATGAGAAACTGAGCGTGCTCCTGGAATTCTTGAAAGGGTACAAAGACAAGAAAGACGGGCCTTTCTCGCGTAGTGGGACTCAAAAAGATTCTTTTGCTTTGGGGATTTTCGAAAAATCACGAGTAACGCGTTACGATCCAGTTTACTATAAAGAGCGTATTTCTCGTTACACGTTGCATTGATCTTTCCTTCCCAATTTTTCTCTTGTTTTTTTTTTTTTTTTTATATTAAATCTTTCTTTCCTACTTGATCGTCCGTATTGACATTCGCCCGTGACCGCTGAAACTTTTCCAAAATATTTTCTCCCCTTTTGTCTTTTTCTTCCTTTATCTTCATCCTGGTTTCTCTCCACCTTCCGTCGATCATAGGTGTTTAAAAACTGTGTATGCATTTAAAGAAAAGAAAAAAATAATAAAACCATTATTAATAATTAACTAATAATAACATTAATATTAATAATAATAATAATAATACTTATACATTGATAACGATAAATAATAATTGTAATTTATAATTATTAATATTTAATATATACATATATATATTATATATACTATACATGCATACATACGTATACTACATAAAGTATCGTAAGATGGTACCAATCTTATTAATTTTAGGCTTATGCGATTCGATGGGGTCGAATTATTAATAGGGGGTCTTTTCTATAACAAATTTCCTCTGCATCGAGCACGGAAATTGAATCGATTCTCATTCTAGTTGGTATAGCGCTTAACGTGAGATTCGATTCAGTCTCTCTTGATTCTTCAAGATAACCTACGGTTCCACGTACAAGAGAAAACAAAAATAAAAGGATAGATTCACGATTGCTGTGGCCAACGCAACTCACTACAACCTGCCGCGCCATCTGTCACATAATTATATAAGCTGTCATCATTTTCATATTTTCATTATTTCACTCTAGTATCATTAAATAATGTCAGAACTATTTTTCGCCGCCCTTTGGTGTCCAGTTACTCCACGCCGTCATTGCTGTCGTCCTCGATCATCATCATCATCATCACCATCACCATCATCAACGTCTTCGTCTACTTCGTCGTCGTCGTAGTCGTTGCCGCCATAGTACTCTTGCTGTAAAAATTTCTATTTTCAAAGGAATAGAAAAAAAATTGCATAATCCTCGGCCCTCCAAAAGTATGCAAAATCACGAAAAAAACATTGTTTTCATGAAAAATATCCTTCCGTTTACTTTTTCTTTTCACCCTCATTCAGCAACGCAAACTTTTCGTCGCGTCATTTTTTCTTGGAGTGGTAAACCAATGGAGTGGTCGCGAGGATTCGTATGCTTAGGCGTATATCGTTGATAATTTGTTTTCTCTTTTATTTTTTTATGTCTTTTCCTTCCCCTCCAATATTCGTTGTATTTCAGCGCGAAAGGAAAAAAAAAAAAAAACAAAAAACTAACAGTCGCCTCTACTTTCTAGCCGTACGTCGATCGAACGTGAACATCGAAAGTTGCACGGAAAGTGGGCAGGAGCAATGATCCAAAGAAACTTAATGAAAATAATAAAGGAACAATCGAAAAGAAATATACGGATATAGGAATCATTCGTTGGCTCTAGTCATTTAGCATAGGGCGCAAGACAGTGTTTCGACGTAACGTAAAAAGATTCGTTCTTAAAAGATGAGACGTCTATGAGAGTTCGTGTCTTTCATTTGTTTTTGCCTCCTTTTTGCTTTTTCCCCGATTCTATCGAAAGAGAAAATGCGAGTAAGAGTGATTTTAAAAAGTGCATGAGATAACACGATCATCTTATCTGTCTATCCATCTCGAGCATATAGATAGTTAAGATAAATAACCAGCAATGAGATAATGTATGCGTATAGTGTGTGTTTGTGTGCGTGTATCGTGTGAACTTGAGAGTGAGAGAGAATTTTGCGATAATAAGGTAAACCGAAAAAAAAATTCGAAAAAAAGAAAGAGAACCTATAGAGCTGATAAGAAGAATGATTCAATGAATCATCATTTCATTCAATTGAGAACCGTAATCGAAGTATAATATGAATAAAAGATACTTGAAAAGCCAAAAAAAACGGTAAAAAAGACGATTTCGAAAGATTGTTTAAAATTAAATGTAACCAACCTTCAAGAAACAACACGGCGTTCCCGTTCCTTGGCAAATCGCTCTTTTGTTTGCCCTTTTATTTCCTTTCTCATGGCATCGCGTAGTAACGGAACAAATATTTTCGTAAGAATTGTGAATTTTACGAAAGGGTGGGAGTGGGCGATATATCTTTGTATCAATTCAATTTTGAGAATCCCATTATAGACCGGTACTGCAAACTCTCATGCACGCAAGTATCCATGGGTGTGTATGAGTGCGAGAATGAGTCAGATGGTGGGTGAATAGCCAAAGGATGCAAGAGCTAGAGGAACCAAGATAGATAGAGATAGCAGAGGGATCGTTTAAGAGATGAGAAATATTATTGAAAAACAATATTACCAAAAAGAAGCACGGAAAGCTAAGTAAAAGTAATCCGTGACTCGTTTTGATGGATTGCCCGTTAAAATCCATCAGAAATACTGCCTCTAATACGTTAAGAGTTATTAACTTGAACTAATTAACGGATTATAGAAAGAGGGGAGGGTCGGGAGATACGACAGTATGCAAAAAAAATCGTCCACGTGTGGGGATTCGCACGAATATGAGTAAGGTGAACGGGAATGTAGATTTTGGATCTCGCGCGATTGGAATATTTGAAAAATATTCTTTCTACGTTGTGCGGCCATTTTAGATGAAACGAGTATATATATATATATTAATATGCATATACGTGCGAGTGCGTGGAGCGTATGTCTCTGCTGCTGGTTGTGTGTGTATATAATAAATTATCAGGGCAGACGATATAATCGCACGCTAGTTATTTATCGCTCATGCGTTGCCCTGCTTGGAAACTGTAAGTGGAGATGCGAGGACAAAGTCGGGAGGAAAAGCAAGCGCAACGAAAAGCAGGATGAACATTTTGCGAATGAGAGAAAAAGAGAGGGGAGTCATTGAAGAAAGAAGAGACAGTGGAGAGGCGTCCTGTCGCGACGTTAAACAATGAGAGAGAGAGAGAGAATCTAATTATAAGAGTACAAGCGATATAGCGGAAATGCGTGAATTCGCTTTATGACGCGATCGAAGTTGAACGCAATTTCCGATGGCCGAATTTCCTTAATTAATTAAGGAAAATGGAGTATAAGGGGATCGAGGAATGTGTTATTAAAGACGCAGATTTCTTAGAGTTCATTTCTCTTCGCTTCTTTCTTTTGATTCTTTGCTACTTTTCCTTCTATTTTTTTTTTTAATGGACTCAAGGTTCGGCCATTGATATTTTACAAAAGAAAAGTTTTTAAGATCGCGTCTTTATGTCTCCGCGATTCTCATCGTATCTCCAGTACCGTTCCCGGTGATCACCTTATATATCCAAGTGAAAGAAAGAAAGATGGCCACGATGAGTATTCCCCGATGACTTTTGCATAACATTCGAAACAATTGTTTTGTATTGAGTCAGTAAATCGACAGTTGGCTATAAGAGTCTTCGCTTTGTCACGAATCATATGATGTATGAGCAAACGGCGATGTTCGTCGTTCGATTCTCATCCCGTTGCTGCCAAACGATTCACTCGATTAATCATTTTCGTTTTAATCGCCAAGCAAAGCGACGAACGGCTAAGAAACAGCAAAACCGAGCGTCGAGTAACGCCTGCGTTTACGGCCGTTTCAGCATACCGATCGCCCATTTTGCATCGTGCAGGCGCATTGTCGTAAGGGTCACGTGGTGATCGTGCCGCGTTCGTAAATTTGTGTTCAAACGAAGCCACAGTATTGTCGCTGTTTTATATTGCTTTTCGTTTCTTTCTATCCAAGCCTTTTTTTTTTCTAAATAAAGGAAAAAGCGGCACGGCGAATTTGAAAGCGCGTTGTCGGCCTCTATGTGTAACAAGAGGGAATTAAGGTTAGATGGGAAGAGAGAACAAGTAAGATCCATGCAAGCAAAACAATTATATCTATAGGCACTTGTTTTTTAAATGTCCCTAAAATACTTTTTAAGGGGTCGCGACGATTTTACCGTGCGGTCGCGTCGATTTGTCTAGTCGGATGTCCTTAGTGGCGGATGTCGAAAAACCAAAAAATCAACATAATTGAAAAAGAATAATGCGAGAATGTATTCTGTCGAATTTAAGAATGTGCGCGTGTGAGAATATTAAGTGTGTGTGTATGTGGGTGCGTGGCAAGAAAATTTTGAATTAGAAAAGAAAACAAAGATGAGGAAACAACAAAAAACAATAAATGGGAATGCGAGAGAAATAAGATTATGGTTATTATGATTAATATTATTAATGTACGTACGTGTAATTTATAATTTCTGAAGGTTGAGATCGACGCGCCGCCGGTGAGAATGGTCGGAACTCGCGTGCGACAACTTCCCATTTTTAAAAACTCTTTAATATAAAAATGGATAAGAATTCTCTATACCGTTAATATAAAGGATAACGTGAATATACGGATGTAATGCATTAAATAATAATTATTATTACTTACAATTAAAAGTACGGTTAATATCGAATAACGGGGACACAAGTGCGATAGAAAGGGGGCGAGAAACAAGAAAAAAAAAAACAAGAAACTTAACATAACCTAATTCACGGTACAGGAATCGCACATAGCCGTCAGCCGTGACAATCAGATGGTTAAATCGCTGTGGTTTTCTCGCAATTCCCATTTTTTTTTGCACGGAATTCGGTAAATTTTCGAAAGGATGACGAAGGATTGACCAAAGATATAACATAAAAAAAAAAACAAAGACATCCTTGGGAGTTTCGATTTTCGATTCTGATTGCCAATTTATTTATTCTCTCTTTATCGAGCCGGAGAGAAAATGGCGCGACCCTTGCGTGAGAAACGGGAAACGCTACCGGCTGCAAGGACTTCCGTTTTGCGTGCGATTCGAGTTTGATTGCCCAAATGAATAAATTACACAATTAGGGAGCAAACAAGATCGAGCGGAAAAGGCAGATATAAATGGAGAGAGAGAAGGAGAATAAGGAATTCAAGAGCAAGGAAGGTGGAACAAAGAGGAAAAATACACACGCACACTAGAGGAGTGAAAGAGAGAGTGAGTGCGTGAGAGTGATGAGTGGGTGGCGCAGAGAGAGTGTGTGTGAGAGAGGGAGAGAGAGAGAGAGAGATAGCAGAGTTATGAGACAAAGGAAATTTTAAAATCCAAGTCAAACGAAAGAGGTAATGAATGGAAGTAGATAAAAAATAGGCGAGGTAAAGAGAGAGAGAGAGAAAGAGAAACAACTAACATTTATAAATCTATTAATATAATTATAGCGACACTGTGGAACATGACGTAATTGTACATTTCTTTATTAATTCGAGGAGCGTGCGAGCGCCATGATGTTTAATAAGAGCGATGTAAATTCTCTAAGGGTTTATAAGTCGAACTTCGAAAGCGTGAAGGGATAGTTCTCGTAATGGCGCGTGGCGCCCTCTTCGTTTTTTTGCTGATTCAAAAAAAGAATGGGAATATACGTTTCCGTACGCTTTTTTGTAAAGGGTTACGTGCGCGCGAGATACAAATATGAAATCTACAGATAATGGGACAAGATAAGATAAGAAAGATTAGAAGGAGAGGAGAGTACGTAAAAATAAGAGAATCCGTTACAGAGGAAAACTATCGTTTTGCAAAAAAACAAAAATTGAAGAACAGAACAGGATAAAAAAGAACAAAATACGGTGACGAAGAAACCAATTATTATTTATTACGTATTACTTATTACTTATTATTATCATTATTATTATCATCATCATCATCATCATCATCATTATTATTATTATTACCATTTATGAATTATTGATTATTGATTATACTTATACTTGATGTGAGTGTGGAAAAAATAAAGTGTATCTAGTAGACTGCGAACTCTTATTGGCTACGTGCGCGAAGCAGTCAGCGCCGCTTGTGGCCAATGCTGGCAACCCCATACTCGAAGGAAAGCATAGGCTCTTATGCATGAACGCATTCATAAGTTTTCATACCTTTCACGAAATCTAGCTTGACACGGATTTGAACTATGAAGATAAAAGAAATTTTTAAAAATTCAATTGCGGCAAAGCAACGCGTGTATTATTCCTCGATGAAAAATGTGGCGCGATTGTCGTCCGATATGGACAACAGTAGACAGGCCGTGAGACTACGCGTAGCAAAGTGTTAAATATTTCGTTTTTTTTTACATTCCACAAGACAAGACAACATTGATATCCTCAGGTGAGTATCTATTTTTACTTAGGTTGCTCTGCAGGCCCGGACAGTGATGACAGACTTTCCTCATACATAAATTAGTACTTGTTTCTAATTGTATATGAAAAAATGTATGAAGCCAGTTTCCTTAATGCGCAGTTTTGTCACTCTTCATCTCCGATTTACAATTAATTTCATAAAAGTCTCAGTAAGTAGATTTCGACGCCATCCCTCAGGGCCACAGTGCTAGATAAAGACTCCTTGAGTTGGAGAAAAAATAATAATTGTAGCTTACTTAACTGAGCGAAGAAAGCTCAAGCTCATTCTTGCGATAATCAGCGACCGTTTAGCCCTACGTTGAAACTCTTGTGACGTGATTTTTCGATTCACGGTCACAAAAGGGCTGTAGTTACCGATTAGATAACGTTCGCGATTGGCTAACCGATACCGAGTCGTCACCCGGTGTAGTTTTTTAGTGCCCTGTTTTCGCTCGTGTCCAGGGGAAGCGACCGCGGAGGACCTCCGAGATTGTTGCGCTACCGATTTGGGAAAAGATGCTCTCGCTATAGCTGAAGGGACGACTCGGGTAAGTGCGCTGTAGTTATTGGATAAAGGATCTCGACCAATCAGATTGATTTGTTTCCGAAATTGGCTGTTGTCAATGTTGTCAAGTCAGTCTGACTTGAGATACCGGCGAGGTATCTTGGGCCGGTTCGCGCTACCGTGTTTAGAATTTTTCTACCCGTGTTTGCCTAGGCGGCAGGTTAGGCTCTCGCTCGTGTATATTAGTTCGCGTTATCGTGTCGTGCTCCCGCGCTGGGTTCTCGCTAAATAAAAGGTACCGAAAGTGGTTTTTCGCGTGTTCTCGGGGTGCATCCCGGTGCCGTGATGACTCGTCACCTGAGGAAGGACCCTAGGAGAGTTCTCCGTTCCCGCGAATTAGCTGTGCCTGCTCTGGTGAGTCGCATGGATTTTATTACTTGGTGCTGGGATTTCGAATAGTCCGATAGCCATAGGCGTCGGGTTGCCCGTTTCGCTCCCGATCACCTGTTCTGGACTCCCGTTTCCGGATTTTGTCTGTTCGCGTTCCCGCCAAAGTAGTTCTCGCTGGATTACACTATTTGCCGGTCCCTTACTCCGACTCTCTCTACCACAACCTGCAGTCTGAGCGGCCGTGCATTT